>JAJIBD010031464.1:0-78548 GCA_021461705.1 Cryptotis parvus
GAGGTCCAAATTCAATTTTTTACCTGTCCAGTTTTCCCAGCACCACTTGTTGAAGAGGTTTTCCTTGCTCCATTTTGGACTCTTTGCACCTTTATCAAAGATTAACTGATCATGTGTTTGAGGATGGGTGTCAGGATACTTAACTCTATTTCATAGGTGCACAGGTCTGTTTTCATTCAAATATCACGCTGTTTTAATTACTACTGCTTTGTAGTACAGTTTGACTTTGGGAAAGGTGATGTCTCCCATATTATTTTTCCCAAGGATTGCATTAGCTATCTGTGGGGGTTATTATTCTATACGAATTTCAGGGAGTGTTTGGTCAATTTCTTTGAAGAATGTCATGGGTATCCTTATAGGGACTGCATTGAATCTGTATAAAACTCTAGGGAGTTTTACCATTTTGACAATGTTAATTCCCCCGTCCATGAATAGGGATGTGTTCCATTTCCTTGTGTCCTCTTTTATTTCTTGGAACAGTGTCTTGTAGTTTTCTTTGTACAGGTCCTTTACACACTTGGTTAAGCTGATTCCTAGGTATTTGATTTTCTGTGGCACAATTGTGAATGGAATCGATTTCTTAATATTCCTTTCTTCTCTTTCGTTATTTGTATATAGGAAAGACACCGGCATTTGGGTATTGATTTTGTACCCTGCCACTCTACTATAAATATCTATTGTTTCTAGGAGTTTTTGGGCTGAGAGTTTAGGATTCTTTAGTAAATCTTGTCATCTGCATATAATGATATCTGATTTCTTCTTTGCCTATCTGGATGCCCTTAATGTCCTTTTCTTCTCTGATTGTTATGGCTAAGTACTTCCAGTACGATATTGAATAAAAGAGGTGAGAGTTGGCAACCTTGTCTTGTCCCTGATCTTAGGGGAAGGCTTTCAATTTTTCCCTTTGGGAATGATACTTGCTGTGGGCTTTTGATAGATGGCTTTGAGTATATTGAAGAAGGTTCCTTCAATTCCCATTTTCTGGAGGGTTTTAACATGAATGGGTGTTGGACCTTGTTAAATGTTTTCTCTGTGTCTATTGATATGTTCATATGGTTTTTATTTTTCTCTAATTATATGATGTATTATGTTGATTGACTTACAAATGTTGAACCATCCTTGTTTCCCAGGATGAATCCTACTAGGTTATGATGTATAATCTTTTGACGAGTCTTTGGATTCTGTTTGCTAGTGTTTTGTTGAAGATCTTAGCATATGTGCTCTTCACGGAGTTTTGTCTGTAATTTTCTTTCTTTGTGTTATCTCTCCTTGCTTTGGGTATCAGGGTGATATGTGCCTCGTAGAAGTTGTTTGGGCGTGTTTCTGTTTCTTATATTTCCTGGAAGAGCTTGAAAAGGACAGGCAGTAGGTCCTCCTTAATGGTTGGGTAGAATTCACTTGTGAATTCATCTTGACCTGGGCTTTTGTGTTTGGGCAGAATTTTAGTTTCTGTTTTAATTTCCTCAATGGTGATAGGCTTATTCAGGTATGGCAAGTCTTCTTTTTTCAGTCGTGGGAGGTTATAGGACTTAAGGAATTTATCCATTTCTTCTAGGTTCTCGTGTTTCACGGCATACAGATTCTCAAAGTAATCTCTGATGATCTTTTGGATTTCTGTGGTTTCTGTTGTGATGCCACCATTTTCATTCTGATTTTGTTTATTTGTTACTGGTTTTGGCATATCGAACACGCATCGGACAGCTTGCCAGGCTCTGCCGTGCGGGCACTATATTCTCTGAGAGTCCCGTTAACACAGACGCCCCCATCCCCTGCCAGTGTCTGGCCAAGGGTTCTTCTGGAGGGGGCTCTGTAACTGGCCACCCGTTTGGGGCCATCCCTTCAGGCCTCCTGAGCCCACGCCATCCTCCAGCCTTGGCATTTCTCTTGGGGCCCAGTGCCTGGTGTAGGCGGACGAGACTATCCTGGAGCCGGGCAGCTGCTTTGAGACCTATGAGGACTTCAAGGGAGTGCTTCAGCGCCTCTCTCTCTCTCTATACTGGCTTTCAGCTGGTGAATATCGTCGGAGAGCTTGTCCACTTGCATAACCAAGTCCTGAGCACTCTGCATGCTCGGCAGGAACTTATTGTACTTTTTGCTGATCAAACCTGATCACCCTTGATTTCCTTCACCTGCCGGGTCAGACGGCCGATCTGGGTACCCAGATCCTCCTTCTCCAGCCTCCCTGAGTGCGCCAGAACTTCCGTCACGAATGAGGCCATCGTCTCCACCAGAAGCAGCGCTGACAGAACCGCGTCCCGTCTGGAGGAGCCAGCACAGCGGCCGTTCCTGCCAGCGGCCTCGGTGCATTCACGACATCGGCAAGTATTGCCCCATCTGCCTGTTGTCTGTCATCTACAAGCTGTTTACACGAGTTATCCTGAACAGGATTAGCAGAATACTAGATGAAGGACAACCATGCGGCAAGCAGGCTTCCGGAAAGGATTCAGCACAATCGACCATATCCACACAGTAACCAAGCTCATTGAGGTTTGTAGGGAGTACAAGATGCCGCTCTGTCTCATGTTTATTGATTTACAGAAAGCCTTTGATTCTGTGGAGACTGAAGCAGTCATTGAAGCTCTAGCCAAACAGGGTGTTAAAACCCAGTACATCAAGATCCTTCGTGAGCTGTATTATGGATTCACCACCAGGATCTCACCATTCTACAAAGAAGTGATCATTGATGTCAAAAGAGGGGTTCAACAGGGTAATACCATTTCACCAAAACTCTTCAGCGCCACCCCCGAGAACATCATGCGGCAATTAGAATGGGAAGGAATGGGAGTGAAGATAGATGGTCAGCAAGTACACCACCTCCGCTTCACTGATGACATAGTTGTAATAACACCAAACATTAGCCAAGTGGCACAAATGCTGGCTGACTTCGACTGAGAATGTGGAAAGATAGGTCTACAGCTGAATCTAAAAGAAAACCATGTTTATGAAAAATGAACTAGTTCCAGAGGCCCCACTCACTCTCAATGGAACAACATCTCTGAATGCAGCAGTTATGTGTACTTAGGTCGAGAAATCAACATGATAATGACCTAAAACCTGAGCTGCGTAGAAGGAAGAGAGCGGCATGGAATGCCTTCAAGAGCATTGAAGAAATAGCTAAAAGGACAAAGAACCTCCGGCTCCAGGCACATCTCTTTGACTCCACCATTCTCCCTGCATTAACATACACCTCAGAGACCTGGGCCCTACAAAAGCAGGATGAGAATGCTATTCGGGTCTCCCAGAGAGGAATCGAAAAGAGTTATGCTTGGAATATCATGCCTCACTCAAGTGAGAGAAGGAATTTGGAGTTCTGACCTTCGTCGCTATTCCAGAATCAGGGATGCTGTCTCGTTTGCCAAAGCATTGAAAATCAGATGGGCTGGACATGTAATGCAATTTGGAGACAACTGCTGGACTAGAGCCGTTACCGACTGGATCCCACGGGATGTCAAAAAATCACGTGGTCGCCCACCTACAAGATGGTCAGACTTCCTTGTCAAGACCCTGAAGGAACAGTTTGAGGCTCTTCATATTCCTGAATCAACCAGATGCCATTGGGCTACATTGGCACGTGATAGGGTCCAATGGAAATGTTACTGGCGCCCGCTTGAGCAAATTGATGAATAACGGGATTCAAGTGATCAAGTGATCAAGTGATCTGTTTATTTGGTTTCTCTCTTTTCCTGTCCCTACAAGTCTTTCTAGTGGTTTGTCAATTTTGTTTATTTATTCAAAGAACCAACTCTAGTTTCATTAATCTTTTGGATTGTATTTTGGGGTTTAGCTCTTTGATTTCCTAAGTTTTATTATCTCTTTTCTGCCTGGGTTGGGCTCCTTTTGTTGGTCTTTTTCTACTGGTGCCCGCTCGAGGAAATTGATGATTAACGGGAAGACAGTGATACAGTGATACAGTGAAGTCAGGTTATTTATATGGGCCCTTTCTCTTTTTGTGATGAATGCTTGCAGAGCTATGAACTTTCCTCTTAACACTGCTTTTGCTGTGTCCCACAAGTTCTCATAGTGTCTTCGTTTTCATTTGTTTCCAAGAATCTTTGGATTTCCTGTTTGATTTCTTCTATGACCCATTTGTTGTTCAGCAGTGAGCTGTTCAGTTTCCAGGTGTTTGGTTTGACTCCCTGCTTCTGTGTATGGTTAACTCCTATTTTCAGTGCACCATAGTCTCAAAAGATAATTGACACAATTTCTACTTTTTAAAATTTTATTGGGGTATTCTTTGTGGCTCAGCATGTAGTCTATCTTGGAGAATGTTCCATGTGCATTGGAAAAAAAATGTGTATTCAGCTTTTTTTTTTTTTTTTTTTTGGGATGAAAAGCCCTGTATATATCAACCAGCTCTCTTTCTTCCATTTCTTCCTTCAGGACCAGTATTTCCCTGGTGAGTTTCAGTCTTGTCGATCTATCCATAGTTGTTAAAGCAGTATTGAAGTCTCCAACTAATAGTGTGCTACTGTTAATGTCTTCTTTGAGGTCCATTAACAGTTGTCTTAAGTATTTTGCTGGCCCCTCGTTGGGTGCATATATGTTTAGTAGTGTGATTTCTTCCTGATATAAATACCCCTTAATTAATAAGAATTTGCCTTCATTGTCCCTTCTAACCCTTTTCACCTGAAGTCTATATTGTCAGAAACTAATATGGCCACACTGGCCTTTTTCTTTTCTTTCTTTTCTTTTTTTTTTTTTTTGCTTTTTTTGGGTCATACCCGACAATGTTCAGGGGTTACTCCTGGCTCTGCACTCAGGAATTACCTCCTGGCAGTGCTCGGAGGACCATATGGGATGCCGGGATCGAACCCGGGCTGGCACAGGTCGGCCACGTGCAAGGCAAACGCCCTACCCGCTGGACTATTGCTCCGGCCCCACACTGGCCTTTTGGATGAGTTGTTTGCATGGAGAATGGTTTTCCAGCCTTTAACTTTGAGTCTGTGTTGCTAAGAATATTCAGATGTGTTTCTTGTAGGCAGCAGAATGTTGGATTCAGTTTTTTAATCCATTTTGCCACTCTGTGTCTCTTAATTGGTGCATTTAGACCATTGATGTTCAGAGAGATTATTGTCATCGTTTGTGTGCCATCTTTCTGTTTAAACTTGTTTTGTTTTTGAGTTCTGTCTTATTTTATAGTAGAAGACCCTTCAATCCTTCTTTTTTATGTTCTTCCCCCCCCAATTTTATTACACCACTTTTAGACATACAATTGCAAGATGCTCATGTAGAGTTTTGGTTCTACAGTGTTCCAACACCCATTCCTCCACCCGAACCCATCTCCATCACCAATGTCCCCACCTCCCTTCCCCTCCCACACCTCAACTACTTGGCGGGTTCTGTATGTCTTTTTCTCTCCTCTCTATCTCTCCCTCCTGCCTAACTTTCCTGAACACATCGTAGAATGCAGTACATTAAAGGACATAACTGTTTCCTCTAGTTTGATGGACCAGCGTGGCCGCAAGTGACTTAGGGGCCTCATGGTCAGCATCTGGACAGCGAAGGTGGCAACTAGTGTGGTGGGCATGTCTCATCCAGCTGCTTTTCGAGACCCCCCAGAGGTGATGGGCCCATTCCCAAAACCCATCTGTCCTCCTGGGAGCCCCATGGTCAGCTGAGCCTGGGGAGAGCTGAGTTCCAGCTTCCCCAGCCGCGTTTGAGACTGCATGCTATGGTCACCCCAGGGCAGCTCCTGGGCGGGGCCACCAGGCTCAACAAAATGGAGGGGGAAGGGCCGACCCCCTGGCTCCATCTGACGAATTCCCAGTGATTCTCCGCTTCTGGGAGCTGCCTACCTGGGCTCGAACTCGTTTTGCTCTGTTAATCTGGTCTTGAGGTAGCATCTCAGCGTCCAGATAGCCAAGGTGGCAGCCAGTGTGGTGGGCGAGTCTCATCCGGCAGCTTCCAGGACCCCCCAGAGGTGCTGGGCCCACTCCCAAAACCCATCTGTCCTCCTGGGAGCCCCATGGTCAGCTGAGCCTGAGAGAGAGCCGAGTTCCAGCTTCCCCCCCCCGCGTTTGAGACCCAATCCTTCTTTTAAAGGTGGTTTTGATTCTATTAAGTTCCTGTGTTGTTGTTGATCCAGTAAGTTGTGTATCTTTCCTTCACATCTGAATGTGAGGTAGCTGGGCAAAGAATTCTTGGTGAGGCCTGCAGTTCATTGAGCCTTTTCACAATATGCCACCATTGTTTTTGGGTTCGGAGTGTTTCATCTGAGAAGTCTGCTGTAAATCTTAGGGATCCTCCTTTGTATGTTATTTCCTTCTTTGATCTTGCTGCCTTCAGTATTCTACCTCTGTTGTTTTCGTCATTTTAATTAGCATGTGTTTTGGAGTATTCCTATTTTAGTTTCTTTTTAACTGTTATCCAATGGGCCTCCTGAATCAGGGCGCATACAATCGTCATTTCAGGGAACTTCTCAGCAATGATGGCTTAACAGTTTCTTCTTCAGGATTTTCTTCTTGCTCTTCTGGGACCCCAATGATTCGTATGTTGTTCCTTTTGTCTTCATCCCAATTTTCTCTGGTAGTCTGTTCGTTGATTGTGAGTGTTTTTTTTCCATCTTCTGCTGTTGTCTAGAGAATCTTTTGACTTTGTTCGTGATCACTAATTTTTTCTTCCTCAGTTGTTACTCTGCTTTGGAGACTATCCAGTGTGTTTTTCATTTGACTTACCACATTTTTAATGCCATTTCTGCTTGTATTTTGTTCTGCATTTTACTCATTTCTGCTCTCCTGTCCTCTTGTATTTTATTGACTTTGTATTCCATTGCTTCTTTGAGTTCCTTATGCATCCTTAACAGTTCCTTCCGAAATTCCTTATCAGAGAGCTTGTATTGTTCATTGTTATTGCTTGGCTCATCTGGGTTAGTGTCTTCACACACTGTGCTTGATGGAATTCTGCGTTGCTTTACCATAATGACTATTGTAGTTTCAAAGTGTGAGTTTTGGGTGGCTAGACTGTACAGTTAGTAGGTGCCGGGGTGTTTGCAGTGTGGGATAGGTGGCAAGGAATGCGCATGGAGGAAGTGGTCTGGTGGCAGATCCGAGGCAATTTGGGATGGATGGCAAGGAATGAGCTGGGAGGAAGTGGTCTGGCAGCAGATCCAAGGTTTGGTGCGCCTCGTCCCTGTTGGCGAAAGTCCCAGCCATTTACCCTGGAACTGAGTGTTTCCGCAGGTTATTTATGTGGGCCCTTTCTCTTTTCGTGATGAATGCTTGCAGAGCCATGAACTTTCCTCTTAATTCTGCTTTTGCTCTGTCCCACAAGTTCTGATAGTTGTTGTCTTCATTTTCATTTGTTTCCAGGAATATTTGGATTTCCTCTTTGATTTCTTCTATGACCCACTGGTTGTTCAGCAGTGAGCTGTTCAGTTTCCAGGTGTTTGGTTTGAATCCCTGCTTCTGTGCACGGTTACCCTCAATTTTCAGTGCATCATGGTCAGAAAAGATGGTTGACACAATTTCTACCTTTTTTATTTTATTGAGGTATGCTTTGTGGCTCAGCATGTGGTCTATTTTGTAGAATGTTCCATGTGCATTGGAGAAAAATGTGTATTCAGCTTTTTTTGGAATGAAAAGCCTGTATATATCACTCAGCTCTCCTCCATTTCTTCCTTCAGGGCCAGTATTTAGTTGGTAAGTTTCAGTCTTGTCCATATATCCATAGTTGATAAAGCACTGTTGAATCTCAAACTATTATTGTGCTACTGTTAATGTTTTTTTGAGGTCTATTAGCGTTGTTTTAAGTATTTTGCGGCCCCTCATTGGGTGCATATATATTTAGTAGTGTGATTTCTTCCTGATATAAATACTCCTTAATTATTAAGAAATGGCCTTCACTGTCCCTTCTAACCTTTTCCAGCCTGAAGTCTATATTGTCAGATACTAGTATGGCCACACTGGCCTTTTTTGGAGGAGTTGTTTTGGTGGTGAATGGTCTTCCCACCTTTGACTTTGAGTCTGTGTTCGCTCTGATTATTCAGATGTGATTTTTGTAGGAAGATGAACATTGTTTTCCCTACAAAATGAGCTGTATTACGGATTCACAACCAGGATCTCAACATTCTACAAGGAAGTGATCATTGATGTCAAAAGAGGGGGTTTGGCAGGGTGATACAATTTCACCAAAACTCTTCAGGGCCAGCCTCGAGAACATCATGCAACAATTAGAATGGGAAGGAATGGGAGTGAAGATAGATGGTTGGCAACTACACCATCTCTGCTTCACTGATGACATCATTCTAATAACACCAACAAGCCAGGCAGCACAAATGCTGGCCGACTTTGACTGAGAATGTGGAAAGATAGGTCTACAGCTGAATCTCAACAAAACTATGTTCATGAAAAATGAACTAGTTCCAGAGGCCCCATTCACTCTCAGTGGAACAAACATCTCTGAATGCAGCAGTTATGTGTACCTAGCTCGAGAAGTCAACATGATGAATGACCTAAAACCTGAGCTGCTCAGGAGGAAGAGAGCAGCATGGAATGCTTTCAAGAGCATGGAAGAAATAGCTAAAAAGACAAAGAACCTATGGCTCCTGGCACATCTCTTCGACTCCACCGTTCTCCCTGTATTAACATAAGCTTCAGAGACCTGGGCCCTACGAAGCAGAATGAGGATGCTATTCAGGTCTCCCAAAGAGGAATCGGAAGAGCTATGCTTGGAATATCATGCCTCATTCAAGTGAGAGAAGGAATCCGGAGTTCCGACCTCCATCGCTGTTTCATAGTCAGGGATGCTGTCTTGTTTGCCAAGGCATCGAAAATCACATGGGCTGGACATGAATTGCGATTTGGAGACGACCGCTGGACGAGAACCGTTACCGACTGGATCCCACGAGATGTCAAAAGTTCATGTGGCCGCCCACCTACAAGATGGCTAGACTTCTTCGTCAAGACCCTGAATGAACGGTTTGAGGGTCTTTGTATTCCTGAAGCAACCAGATGCCATTGGGCTACACTGGCATGTGATAGGGTCAAATGGAAATGTTACGTGCGCCTGCTCAAGCAAATCGATGAATAACAGGATGTCAAGTGATCAAGTGATTTTTGTAGGCAGCAGAATGTTGGATTCAAGTTTTTTTTTAATCCACTTTGCCACTCTGTGTCTCTTAATTGGTACATTTAGACCGTTGACATCGAGAGAGAATATTTTCATTGGATTTTGTGCCTTCTTTCTGTTTAAATTTGTTATGCTTTTGGTTTCTATCTTATTTTACAGTAGCCCCTTCAATGCTTCTTTTTAAAGTTGGTTTTGAGTCTATGATGTTACTAGTTGTTGTTGATCCATGAAGTTGTGTATCTTTCCTTCACATCTAACATGATTCTGGTTGGGTAAAGAATCCTTTGTGAGGCCTGCAGTTCATTGAGCCTTTTCACAATATCCCACCATTGTTTTTGTCTTGCACTGTTTCATTTGAGAAGTCTGCTAAATCGTAGGGATGTTCCTTTGTATGTGATTTCCTTTTTTGATCTTGCTACTTTCAGTAGTCTATATCTATTTATAGTTTTTGTAATTCTAATTAGGATGTGTCTTGGAGTATTATTGGGGTTTCTTTTAACTGGTATCCAGTGGGCCTTCTGAATCTGGGAGCATGCGTTCTTCTTTCAGGGAACTTCTCAGCAATTATGGCTTTGACAGTTTCTTCTTCATCAGGGTTTTCTTCTTGCCCTTCATTGATCCCAATTATTTGTATGTTTTTCCTTTTGGCTTCATCCCGATTATATCTTGTAGTCTGTTTGTTGATTGTGAGTCTTTTCCGGTCTTCTGCTGTTGTCTAGAGATCCTTCAACCCTCATCTTCTATATCACTAATTATTTCTTTTGCCATGAAGCCTGCCAGTGTGTTTTTCATTTCACTTAGCCACATTTTTAATATCTGTCATTTCTGCTTGTGTTTTGGTCCGCATTTTACCCCTTTCTGCTCTTCTGTCCTCTTGTATTTTATTGACTTTGTATTCCATTGCTTCTTTGAGTTCCTTAAGTATCCTTAACAGTTCCTTCCAGAATTCTTTATCAGAGAGGTTATATAGCTCATTATTATTGCTTGGCTCATCTGTGCTAGTGACTTCACTCACTGAGCTTGATGGAATTCTGCGTTGCTTTACCATAATGACTATTCAGTAGGTTATAAATGTGTGTTTTTGGGTGGCTAGATAGTACAGTTAGAAGGTGCCTGGGATGTTTGCAGAGTTTGGGATCGGTGGCAAGGAATGTAGGGATGAATGCTCACTGGTATCTCCAGTAAGATAAATAGTAAGTAGTGCGTCCTTGCGGTTTTGAGTTTTGAGATGTCTGTGGGTGGTTCCTTAGGGTGCCCGTGGCTCAAAAACACCTGGTAGGGGGATGGGAAGTGTCTGCGGGAGCTGGGAGAAAGTGGTCCTGTGGCAGGTCCTTGGCTTGGTGCACCTCGCCCTTTTGGTGAAAATTCCAGACTTTTACCCTGTGACTGAGTGGTTCCGTGGGTGCCCAGGGCTCAAACACACGGTGGTAGGGTAGTTGTTACCTCTTTAGAAAGAAACAACAGAAACATGTAGGCCAAAACTTACAACTTATCTAGAGTTAATTTCTGCATTCCCTCTTTTCAAAGCAGTGGACTTCTAAGTCGCCCTTTTTGGTAAATGGAGTTGGGGTGTTTATTAAACAGAGGATTATAATCCTCTTCCTTGCTCATGTGACCAGATATTTTTCTGGACTTCATGATTTATAAGATTTGCATGATTCAATTTGCTCTCATAAATAACATTTTAGATGATTCATTGCATATATAATGTGTCTTATATTTTCCTTTTGCATTTTAAAAAATTGAGCACAGGTGGGGGATTTTTCATGGAATGAAGGCTTTATTATATTTTTTCAAAGAATTTTTGTATTAGTCCCCTATGGAAAGAAAAGAAATTCTTGTCTTTGGATTGGGCTAAGTCTTTACCCTGGGGCCCTGGCCTTTGTACTTCTATTCTTTTCATTTGTTGATTCAAAAGGAAAAATTTCTGAGGGCTGATTTTATTGTTCAACCTCTTAAACTGGGGAAAAGGAAAAATTGCAGCCTGTGGAATTTCACTTTATCACTTTTGGTTTTGGGGTCACACCTGGCTGCTTCTGGGGTCACATTTGGTGGTGCTCAGGGGACAGTGGGCAGGGCTATTGAACTTAGTCAACTCAGCACATGGCAAGTACCTTACTGCTGTACTCCAAATGAATTTTACTTGAAATGAAGAATTTTACAGCACCTTGCTGCTGACTTGAAATGAGGAATTTTAATGAAATGGAGTGAATAAGGAGAAAAAAGGAAAGAGTCTTCCCTATTTTTTTTGAAGTAAACAGATTTTATTAAGGAGGTTTTAGGACGGGGGAAGGAGTAGGGAAAGTGATAGAGAGAGTACACATCTCAAGAGGGGAAATGCGGGCTTCTCCAGAGGCAGAGAGCTAGAAAGCCAGTCTTCCCTCTTAGGATGACATTCTAGTTAGCTGCAGGGCTTTGAAGGAGCCTGAGATTTATGGCAGCCTGTTAATAATTGAGCTGACATTGTAATTCTTGCACTGTTCTCAGTCACTTAACAAGATTTAAAAATAAATAATTGATGGTATAATAGGATTTATTGTGTTAATAACCAAGTCAGCACTGTGCCTCATTTCTGGAAGAAATCCAGCACTTGTTGATTAGAATTATTTTAGGAGCTGAATTGGTAAAGTAGGTCCATGTGCTAGGACTTTGGATCCTCTTCTAGCAGGGAAACTTTGGTGTGATGTACCCTGAGATACATGAGAGTTCTCCAAGATTTTGTTCAGTGCTTATGCATTTGTGAACAAAGAGACTCACCAGCCAGTCATTTTGTATTTGACAATATTCTTAAAACACTTTCTTGTATCTGAACAAGAGAACCATCGATTATACCATAAGTAGGTGAATTTTCTCTTCAGTGACTCATTCCCCTTCACCCTATTCAAGTTGAATAAGTTTGTTCAACCCTAAGTTTGTTGAATTCATTTCCTTGATGACTTCCACAGTGGCTAGGCTTCATGAGAAATAGCCAAAAGCCTTTCTCCTCTTGAAGGTCTTCTGCTGAGGGCTTTTTAGAAACTACCTGGCTTGACAAAATGAAAGCTTTTTCTCTGAGATCAGGTACAAGGCAAGGATGTCCATTGTCATCACTCTTATTCAGCATAGTTTGGAAGTAATTACCACAATAATCAGACAAGATAAAGATATCAAAGAAATCTACATTAGAAACAAAGATTTCAAACTATCACTATTTGCAGATGACATGTACTATACATTGAAAACTCTAAAAACTCCATCAAAACCCTTAGAAATAATAAACCAATGCAGTAAGGTATCAGGTTACAAAATTACTATACAAAAAGCTGTGTCATTCCTGAATGAAAACAATGAACTTGAAAAGAAAAAATTAAAAAGGCCATGTCCTTATCAATAGTGTCCTGAAACATCAGAGACCTAGGAATCAACAAGTGATGTGAAAGACTTATACAGTGAAAACTATGAATTACTGTTAAGATAAATAGACGATGACACCAGGAAATGGAAACACATTCCCCATTCATGGAATAGTAGACTTAACATTGTCAAAAATTACCATTTACCTAACATATTATACATGTCTATTGCAACACACATTGAAATTCCAATTATAATTTTTTAATACAATGGAACACATTACAAAAATTTGTATGGAGCCATATAGCTTCCTCAATAACCAAAGCAATCATAAAAAAATAAAAGAATAAAAGATTGGAGGAGGCATTGTATTTTGCAACCTTTTAAAAACTATGTGTGCTTTACAAAGTTGTTCTAAATACAGTTGTTTCAGGCATTCTGTGTCAGTTTCATCACCAGTGTCCCCAGTTTCCCACCTACCCCCTTAACCCGCCCATTTCACTGTATCACTGTCTTCCCATTGTTCATCGATTTGCTCCAGTGGGCACTAGTAACATCTCCATTAGTCCTGTCACAAGCAAGTGCAACCCAAGGGCATCTACTTGCTACAGGGACAGGAGAAGCCCAAAATCATTCTTCAGGTTATGGAACTGAGGTCCATAATAGTTACTAGTCTTTGGCATAAAAAGTAAATAAAACACGGTAGCTTGCCAGGCTTTTCTGTGTAGGTGGTATAGTCTCAGTAGAAGGCTCTCAACCTGAGCATTTACTGACGAAACTTAAAGGGGGAAGATCAGGTTTTCTCTTGGATGGAGCTCATTTAGCAGACACAAACAAATTTTCCTCATATTTCTTGTTATAACAAAATGGCAAATGAAATGGAGTTATTAAAAAATCAATAGAAGTTAATTTGTGGATGGAACTAGTCTGAGCAGTGAGGTCCAGCCTTGAACTTGGCGGCAGTTATGGAGTGTGGACATTTTCAGTTGCTGAGGCTCTGTTGGGATGGTCCAGGGATTCACCTGTTCCCCTGTAGCGTCCCCCACTATACTCAGCCTGGTGTAGGGATGGAAAGCATCTCTGCCACTTGTTGATCTCTTTCAAAGATTTTTTTATGAGTCTCTGGATTATGCTGATGGAAAAAGTTAATTTGTGATAATATATCACACATTGGTGTTACTAAAGTCATTGACGATTTACTGAGGCGGCTGGTAGTAGTTGAGCCTTCTGTGTTACTGTTTTCACTCATTGAACTTGGTGGTCTCTTTTTTTTTGGGTCACACCCGGCAATGCTTAGGGGTTTCTCCTGGCTCTGCACTCAGGAATTACTCCTGGTGGTGCTCGGGGGACCATATGGGATGCTGGGGATTGAACCCGGCCGGCACAGGCCGGCCGCATGCAAGGCAAATGCCCTACCCGCTGGAATATCGCTCCATGGTCTCATATAACTTTCCCATCAAATTTGGTGTGGACCTCCTGGACTGTCCATTCTATGAAATTTGGAGGTGTTCATGGCTGTGCTCTGCAGGAACTATGAAGCTGAAACAATTTGATGGTTTGATGAGATTCAGTTGTAGAACTGGGCCATTTATATGCCAGAGGGTGTTGTGTGTGTGTGAGGACTGTTGTTGGACCTTAAGACAAAATGGCAGTTGACCTGCTCCATTCTGAGAAGCCCTCAGTTTGGACTGTTATATCCAGGACAATTCATTGGTATTGTGTTCTTTTTGAGATTAGTTGTTGAACTGGGATGTTTCTATCCTAGAGAGTATTGGCATTTCCCAACTTTGAGATATATTATAAATCTGTGATAATCAAAACTGGTACTAGAATGAAGATAGACTTTTAGGCTATGGAACAGAACAGAGTCCTGAGTTAAACTTATAGATTTATGGATAGTTAATATATGACAAAGGAACTAATTATATGAAATGGAGCAAAAAATATCTTCAGATGGTATTGGGATAATTAAATAGTCATGTGTGAAAAATGAAATTAGAATGGTAACTCACACCATTAACAAAAGTAAACTCAAAGTAGATTATAGACCTTGAAATTAGACCAGAATCTATAAAATCACTTGATCACTTGATCCACTTGATATCTCGTTATTCATCGATTTGCTTGAGCAGGTGCCAGTTACATTTTCATTTGATCCTATCATGTGCCATTGTAGCCCAATGGCATCTGGTTGCTTCAGGAATACGAAGAGCCTCAAACCTTTCCTTCAGGGTCTTGACGAAGAAGTCTGACCATCTTGTAGGTGGGCGGCCACGTGATCTTTTGACATACCGTGGGATCCAGTCGGTAATGGCTCTAGTCCAGGGCTTGTCTCCAAATCGCATTACATGTCCAGCCCATCTGATTTTCGATGCCTTGGCAACGAGACATCGTCCCTGATTCTGGAACAGCGACGGAGGTCGGAACTCCTTATACCTTCTCTCAATTGAGTGAGGCATGATATTCCAAGCATAGCTTTATCGATTCCTCTTTGGGAGACCCGAATAACATTCTCATCCTGCTTTTGTAGGGCCCAGGTCTTGAGGCGCCTCAGAGATCTATAAAATAAATTGAAGTAAACAATGGCAGAACTCTTCAGGATATAAAAGGATTGGTGCTGGAACATTGTACACCTGAAACTCTTGTCATGAATAACTGTAATTCACAGTAATTCAATAAAATTTTAAAAATGAACTCCCTAGGAAGTTGACTACAGAGGTGTCTTCAATGAGAGGACTAAAGAAGCAAAGACACCAAAACCAAAAAATAGACAAATGAGACCATATCAAATGAAAAGACTTCTGCATAGCAGAAGAAACTCAAGCTATAAGAAAAAGTCACCCTACTAAATGGAAGTAAATATTTGCACATATCAGCAAAGGTCTAATATCCAATATCTACAAAGCACTGACAAAACTCAAGAACAAAAAAGTCTGACAACTCTACCCAAAAACGGGAGAGGATATGAAACTTTCCCAAAGACTACTTATTTGCATGAGAATAGGCAATGAAAAAAGTACCTATCCTCACTCATGATTAGGAAAATGCAAATCAAAACAACATTGAGACATTGTCTTATGTTAGTGATAATGGCACATATCAAAAAATCTAGAAACAGCAAGCATTGGTGGGGTTGTAGTGAGAGAAACCCTTATCCAGTGTTGGCTGGAATGCCATCTGGCTCAATCTGTATGGAAAGCAGTAAGGAAATAGCTCCAAAAAATAGGAATAGAATTCCCATGTGACCCAGCAATATCACTTCTTGGCATATATTACCAATACACAAAAAACATTTTGAAAGGATATATGCACACCTGTGTTGTTTGCAGCACTTTAGTATAATAGCCAAAATACAGAAGCAACCTAAATGTGCATCAATGGATGAACAAGAAGTTCTGGTATATATTCAAAGTAGAATACTATTCAGTTCTAAGAAAGAATAAAATCATGCAATATGCTCCAGAATGGATGAAACTTAAAGGTATTGTGCTGGGTGAAGTCATTCAGAAAGAAAAGGTTACAGGATGATCTCTTTCGTATGTGGGACTCAAACATACACAGCAAGCAATGAAGGAACTGATCCACACATCTAGGGGTGGGGTTGAAAGGGAGGAATATTGGGAACCTTGAGGGAAGGAGATGGGTTCATTAGTGATAGATATAGTAATGGAATTACGTGCACGGAAGACATCATTAATAATGCTGTAAATCACAGTACTTCAATAATAAAGTTTTTTGAAAAGCAAAATACATGGAGCCGGAAAGATAGTATAGCAGATAAGGCACTTTCTCTGTAGTCAATCCAGTTTTCCTGCTATTCCATATGGTTTGCCAAGCCTTTACCAGGGGTGATCTCTGAGAACAGAGCCAGGAGTAAGCTCTGAGTATTGCCTGGTTTGCCTCCTCCCCTGCCCCAAGCCCAGAAATCCAAAATGAAAGACCCAAAACTACCTGTCTTGTTTTCAGTTCTTATGTGTTCTTATTTTTAGGCAAGAATGGATAGATACTGTGTGCTAGATATCCTATAAGTCCTGTTAATACATTCCATTGCTTTCATTTTTTATATATCTGGATAATCTGTCATAGACTGATTGAAGTATGAAGTCAGGAAGAGGCAAAAGGCCAGAACCAGAGATGTTTGGAGAGACAAACATTCTTAAAAATCAAGAAAAAGGAGGGGCCAGAGCAATAGCCCAGTGGGTAGGGTGTTTGCCTTGCACGCGCCCGGCCTGTGCCGGCCCGGGTTCGATCCCCGGCGCCCCTTATGGTCCCCGAGCACCGCCAGGAGTAATTCCTGAGTGCAGAGCCAGGAGTAACCCCTGAGCATTGCGGGTGTGACCCCAAAAAGCAAAAAAAATCAAAGAAAAGGAATACATAACATATATGCTAATGAAAGTCAGACACTATCCAGAGATCACAAATGGAAGAATAATATTGAGCCTAATAAATGATCCTCCAAAATTAACTTCTCTTGACAACTCTCTTACTGTTGCCCTTGGCTCAGGTGAATGCAGCCATTGGGGAAAATACTGTAAAGTCAGTTTAACATAACATCTTGGAGCCACCATCCTAGGATCACCCTAATCCCAACTTTAAGTATGGTCTTTTCTCCCTTATAGCATTCTACTCTGGAGTTAGTATGTAACTTTCATTTACTTCTTTAGTTCTTGTCTCTCATATCTCCTGAACAGATCTACTTTGCTTCACTCTCTGTTCTGGAAGTACCTTTTCTGAGAAGACAACAGCCTGACTTAAGGTGGACTTGGAACTCAGTTCTTTTACTAGTTCTTATCTCCTTGAACTCATATCCATCATACTCACTGGAAGCAGTGCTCAAAAGGTAGAAAATTAAGAATGATTCAACAAAGGAAAGGGGAGGGGTTTTTTATAGGATTATTTACTTCACATTCTTTCAAGTGTTTGCCTACTAGACCACAAAGACCCAGACATCATTTTGTGAATATGTGTTTCTTTTCTCTGAGACTTTCTAAAGCAACAATAATTTAAGCAATTTGGAAGTTTTCAAAATAAGAGTAAGGGAAAAATATTACCCTTATAAGTATTCTGGATAAGACTTTAGATGGGAAGAGTCCTAGAGGTTATTGTTTATTTTAGTAGCTTTTAAAAAATAATATGATTAGACTTCAAAATATTATTTTAAAAGCCTCAAAACATAAATGCAGAGAAGGGGAGGAATTTATAAGACCACAGAGCCTCAAAACAGATTCAGGGAAGAATTCATAAGATCACAGAGACTAGAATGGTCACTGGCAGAATGGGAATCAGAGGTTTTTAAAATATAATTCACATGATACATTTATTTCAATAACTATATAAGTTATAAAAATCGAGACCCATGTAGGTCCAGTTATAGAGAGCATTCTTTATTTTTTTTTTGTTTTTTTTTTAATTTTTTTATTATACCACAGTGAAACATACAATTACAAAGGTGATCATAATTGGTTCTTGGTAATACAGTATACCAGCACCCATCCCTCCACCAGTGCCCCCATTTCCACCACCAATGTACCCCACCCCCTCCTGCCCACCCCCCATGCTGCCTTAATAGCAGGTACCCCAGTTTCCTCTCTTTCTCTCTCTGTCTCTCTCTCTCTCTGTCTCTGCATCTCTCTGCCTCTGTTTTTACACATTGTGGCTAGCCCTACAGGTATTTAGAGTTTATCACTTAAGTCTCTTTGTGTATATTCAATGGTGAGGCTTAATCTGCCATTACCATTTCCCACATTTAGTAAAACACTGGTATCTATTTATGTCGTATTAATGAATGCAGTCATTCTATATCTGTCCTTTTCCTTCTGACTAATTTCACTCAGCATGATAGTCTCCATGTCCCTCCATTTGCAGGTAAATTTCATAATGTCATCATTTCTGACAGCCGCATAGTATTCCATAGTGTAGATGAACCACAGTTTCTTTAGCCAGTCCTCTGTTCTCGGGCATTTAGGTTGTTTCCAGATTCTAGCTATAGTGAATAGCGCAGAGATGAATAAAGAAGTACAGATAGTGTTTCTGCTATGTGTTTTTCGGTCTCTCGGGTATATTCCCAGGAGTGCTATTGCTGGATCAAATGGGAGCCTCAATATCTAGTTTTCGGAGGAATGCCCATATTGTTTTCCAAAAAGGGCTGGACCAGTCGGCACTCCCACCAACAGTGGATCAGAGTCCCTTTTTCCCCACATCCACGCCAGCACTGGTTGTTCTTGCTGTTTTGTATGTGTGCCAGTCTCTGTGGTGTGAGATGGTACCTCATTGTTGTTTTGATTTGCATCTCCCTGATGATTAAAGATGAAGAACACTTTTTCATATGCCTTTTGGCCATTCGAATTTCTTCTTTTTTGGAAGCTTCTGTTCATTTCTTCTCCCCATTTTTTTGATGGGGTTGGCTGTTTTTTTTCTTGTGAAGTGCTACCAGTGCCTGATATATCCTGGATATTAACCCCTTGTCAGATGGGTATTGGGTGAATATCCTTTCCCTCTCTGTGGATTGTCTTTGTATCTTGGTCACCGTTTCTTTTGAGGTGCAGAAGCTTTTTAGTTTTATATAATCCCATTTGTTTAACTTTGCTTCCATTTGCTTGGTCAGTGGTGTGTCATCTTTAAAGATACTTTTCGTTTCGATGTCGTAGAGCGTTTCTCCTATGTTTTCTTCGATGTACCTTATAGATTCATGTCTGATGTTGAGATCTAGAATCCATTTTGATCTGACTTTTGTGCATGGCGTTAGAAGGAGGTCTAAGTTCATTTTTTACATGTAGCTGCCCAGTTTTCCCAGCACCATTTGTTGAAGAGGCTTTCTTTGCTCCACGTAATATTTTTTTGCTCCTTTATCGAAGATTAAGTGGTTGTATATTTGAGAATGTGTTTCAGGATACTCAGTTCTATTCCATAGGTCTACAGGTCTGTCTCTATACCAATACCACACTGTCTTAATTACAACTGCTCTGTAGTAGAGCTTGAGGTTGGGGAAAGTGATACCTCCCATCTTCTTTTTCCCAAGGATTGCTTTAGCTATTCGTGGGGTTTTATTAGTCCATACAAATTTCAGGAGTGTTTGTTCAATTTCTTTGAAGAACATCATGGGTATCTTTATAGGGACCGCATTGAATCTGTATAAAGCTCTAGGGAGTATTACCATTTTGATAATGTTGATCCTTCCGATCCATGAGCAGGGAATATGTCTCCATTTCCTCAGGTCTTCTTTTATTTCCTGAAGTAACGCCTTGTAGTTTTCTTTGTAGAGATCCTTTACATTCTTTGTCAAACTGATTCCTAGGTATTTGATTTTCTGTGCGCAATTGTGAATGGGATAGTTTCTTTAATGTCCCCTTTCTTCTCTTTCGCTGTTTGCATATAGGAAGGCCATTGACTTTTTGGGTATTGATTTTGTACCCTGCTACTCTGCTATAGGAATGTATTATTTCTAGGAGCCTCTTGGTAGAGAGTTTCGGGTTTTCCAGGTATAATATCATGTCATCTGCAAATAGTGATAACTTGGCTTCTTCCCTTCCTATCTGGATGCCCCTTAATGTCTTTTTTCTTCCCTGATTGCTATAGCAAGTACTTCCAGTACTATATTGAATAGAAGTGGTGAGAGTGGGCAGCCTTGTCTTGTCCCTGATCTTAAGGGGAAGGCTTTCAGTTTTTCCCCATTGAGAATGATGCTCGCTGTGGGCTTGTAGTAGATGGCCTGGATTATCTTGAGGAAGGTTCCTTCAATCCCCATTTTACGGAGAGCTTTCATCATGAACGGGTGTTGGATCTTGTCAAATGCCTTCTCTGCATCTATTGATATGATCATATGGTTTTTATTTTTCTTTTTGTTGATATGATGTATTATGTTGATTGACTTGCGGATGTTGAACCATCCTTTGCATTCCCGGGATGAATCCCACTTGGTCATGGTGTATAATCTTTTTGATGACTCTTTGGATTCTATTTGCTAGTATTTTGTTGAAGATCTTAGCATCTGTATTCATCAGGGAGATTGGTCTGTAGTTTTCCTTTTTGGTGGCATCTTTGTCTGCTTTGGGTATCAGGGTGATATGTGCCTCGTAAAAGCTATTTGGGAGTGTTTTTTGTTTCTTCAATTTGTTGGAAGAGCTTAGAAAAGAATTGGGAGTAGGTCCTCTTTAAAGGTTTTGTAGAATTCACTGGTGAATCCATCTGGACCTGGGCTTTTGTGTTTGGGGAGACTTTTGATTACTGATTCTATTTCCTCGATGGAGATAGGTTTGTTGAGGTATTCCAAATCTTCTTGTTGCAGACTTGGGAAGCTATAGGAATTCAGGAATTTGTCCATTTCTTCTAGGTTTTCTTGTTTTGTGGCGTACAGGCTCATAGAGAGCATTCTTGTAACACCATTCTTGCCCATGACTTCTCATAAGCCTCATCTCTAATTTTCTTTGAAGCCTAACTTAAACCCTACCTGCAAATCAGTGTGACTCCTTTCTCCTACTTGCTCTGTTGACTTATTGGCCTTTAAGAGAGTGTTTTAGTAGGTTTAGTGTTGAACACTCTGCTCAGGAATCACTACTGGCAGAGCTTAGGTGACTGTTGCAGTTGTTGCCCAGAGCATCTGCATCTTGCCTAGAGTTACCTCCTGCAGACCACTTTGTAGATAAGGGGCAGGAAAACAGTTTGAATCTGTGACTCTATGTGACTGTATATCTTACCATGTATTCTATGTTAGAATAACTTTAACATAAATTGGTATAAATATTTTCTCTCATGCTACCACAATCATCATGGGACTGATAGATCTTACCAATATTTTTACCTGGCCACGTTGGATCTCTGAGTAATTAGACCAGAGAGAAATGCTGTATATCTCCAAGCAAGCAAGCATGGCATTCTAATAAGTCTAAAGGCTAATATACAAATCAACTATGAAGTCGAGAATCTTGTGAAGGCTTGGAGAAATATATACGTGGCTGTAAAATATCCATTGGTACAGATACATGCCCTTCCCCCCCCACCTACATAGGGCCTTTTGGAAAACCAAGGGCAAGGCCTGCAGCCTTGACTGGGGCAATATTATTATTTCAATCGGACTAAGTGAGGTCCTGGGAGAAGTTACCTGAGGGGAATTGACCCTATCTGCTTTCCCTTGATGTGGGCCGGTCTGGGCTGAAAAGTTATAAAAGCTGTAGCCTGCTTTCTTCCGATCTTTTTCGCCTTTTTCTCTTTTTTCCTCTTCGCCTCTGCCTCCTCCTCTCTGTTCTGGTCCCTGTTGGGTCTTAGCACATGGTAGTGGCCATCTTGGCCTAGGATTCTAAATCTTCATGTGTCCGGGGCCCAGCTAGGAACCTAAAGTCCGAGTTTTCCTGTTACTGGATTGTATATCAGAACAAGTGTAAATAAAGCCTTTTGAAACTTCACTAGATTCTTGTGTCTTTCTCTGTCTGCCAGCTGCTGATCCCCTGGGGCAGAAGGGGATCACTATATTCTGCTCCCGGGTTTTGTAGGGGGCACCCAGTGGTACCCGACAGGTGACTATATGGGTTGTTAGGGATTGAACTCGGGTCAGCTGCATACAGCGCAAGTGCCCTTTCTTCTGTCACTCCAACCCCTGCATGTATTTATTTAAAACAAAAGCCACTGTGGTTTTTTTTTTTTCTTTGCATTTTGGGTCACACCGGCAATGCTCAGGTGTTACTCCTGGCTCTGCATTAAGGAATTAACACCTGGCGGCTCTCAGGAACCATATGGGATGCTGGGAATCAACCCCGGTGAGTCACATGCTGGGCAATCATCCTACCCTCTGTACTATCTCTTTAATCCCCTAGTTTGTGTTCTTTGTTCCACATAGGAGCATTTTCCTTTTTCTTCAGTCCATTGCATTCATTGGAGACTCTGAACGCTGATTCAGATTGCTTTTGATTTCTCACCTGCTTTTTTTAAAAAAAAATCCAACTTTTATTATTATTTTTGACTGGTCTGAAAGCAGAAGTTGTGGGGGGGCCATTTGGTGACTGCACTAACTGTAATTTCAGTTGTCCTCCTGGAGGTTGTTGCCTGTCCTCCATGCATTCAGAGCCAAAGACTCATTTGCTGAAAATCTGAGTGAAGCCAGGCTGGTTTTAACTTAGCTTATGAGAAAGTGAGCATTTAGGATTAGGAGCATTCAGGATGGTATGGCAGTAGATGGAGGCGGGGTTTTAGGGAATGGGGACTATATGAGTTTTAAAAGCATGAGCAAAAACAGTATCCAATTTAGACCAGCCTTTTGGCTTTTTATATCCTTGCTGTGAATTCAAGAAAATGAGCTTCCAATTTACTTGGGCTGTGGGTGTGTTCAGTGTTCAGAGAATTCCTAAATTTTTGCAAATCAAGTGATCCCTATAATGCCTTGAAGGAACCAAGGCTTCCCTGGAAAATCTCAGACTTGCTCCTTTGGAGTTTATTTTTCCCTGGTAGAATCTGACTCACCATGTTATTTATAGTGGATGTTTTGATTCTCTGCTGGAGCCTTGGGCTCACAGTGCATTTTTCTAGACAGAGTTGTCATGAAATGTGACTTGCAAAACTATTTAAAGCTAAAAGCAATATTTTTTTCCTTAAAAAATTCTCTTAGGCAACAATCAAGATTGAAGACTGAATTGTTTTCTTAATCCCCTTGACTCCACCCCTCTGTGCTTCTGCAGCCCCTGACAGGGATTTCATGCTCATTCTTTTATCTCTAGCTGATAGGAGAGATATGGGTCTTTTTCTCAGAGATAACAGAGAAACAGAATTGATGTGGTCTGATTTAAATTCACTATTAAAAGGAATATAATCACTTTACTTCACTTTTCTTCCCGTTGTTGTTCATTGATTTGCTTTAGTGGGCGCCTTAGGTATTTATTACTAGGGAGTACCAGCTCCCCACTTATGAGATATGAGGGATACTATAGGAGATGTGGTATATGAAAGGGGTCTCTGTTCATTTTTTTCATATTTCTCTGTTCTGTAGGGGAGGTATCAAGTCAGAAACTGTCTATCAGTTTCTCAGAAACTGTGCTAGAAATGAGAACGGTTTAGATAGCATGAAGAGGCTCACAAGCGGCTGGGGGAGGCTGGAACGCGGCTCGCCCGGGCCCAGCTGAATATGGGACCCCCAGGAGGGCAGACGGGTTTGGGGAGTGGGCCCGTCACCTCTGGGGGTCCCGGAAGCAGCCGGATGAGACTTGCCCATCACACTAGCCACCATTTTCGCTGTCCAGATGCTGGGAAACTGCCTCACGACCAGATTGACAGAGCAAAACCAGTTCAAGCCCAGGTCGTGCGGCCGCCTTGCGGCTGCACGGTCCATTAAAATAGTGGAAACAGTAATGTCTTTTAATGCACTGCATTCCACGAAGAGCAGGAAAGTTTGGCGGGAGGGAGAGATAAAGAGGAGAGAAATGACATATAGAACCCGCCAAGTAGTTGAGGTGTGGGGCGGGGGGAGGTGGGGACATTAGTGATGGGAGATGGATTTGGGTGGAGTGATGGGTGTTGGAACACTGTGGAACCAAAACTCTACATGAGCATCTTTCAATTGTATGTCTAAAATGGTGTAATAATATTTGGGGGGAAATAATAAAATAAAATTAAATAAAAAAAAAGAAATGAGAACGGTTTAGCAAGGTAAACCTATTTATCTTTCTTCCTGCCTCCTCTGTTTTGTTGGTGCTTTCCTAGAATAATCTGACTGATCAAAGTGTTCCTGTAGTGAACAGTAAGGATGGTACTGGATTTTGAAGGCAATGTGGTCATGTGAACTCTAGGCCTCCAGGAGGGAGTGAGGACCAGGAAACTGGAATAGTGGGGATAAGGGTTGTGGTTGCAAACATTTTAAATGTGGCGTAGAAAATGAACAGAAGCTTCCAAAAAAGAAGAAATTCGAATGACCAAAAGACATATGAAAAAGTGCTCTTCATCTTTAATCATCAGGGAGATACAAATCACAACAACAATGAGGTACCATCTCACACCACAGAGACTGGCACACATCCAAAACAGCAAGAACAACCGGTGCTGGCGTGGATGTGGGGAAAAAGGGACTCTGATCCACTGTTGGTGGGAGTGCCGACTGGTCCAGCCCTTTTGGAAAACAATATGGGCATTCCTCCGAAAACTAGACATTGAGCTCCCATTTGATCCAGCAATAGCACTCCTGGGAATATACCCGAGAGGCCGAAAAAACACATAGCAGAAATACTATCTGTACTTCTTTTCATCTCTGTGCTATTCACTATAGCTAGAATCTGGAAACAACCTAAATGCCCGAGAACAGAGGACTGGCTAAGGAAACTGTGGTTCATCTACACTATGGAATACTATGCGGCTGTCAGAAAAGATGAAATTATGAAATTTACCTGCAAATGGATGGACATGGAGACTATCATGCAGAGTGAAATTAGTCAGAAGGAAAAGGGCAGATATAGAATGACTGCATTCATTAATAGGATATAAATAGATACCAGTGTTTTACTAAATGTGGGAAATGGTAATGGCAGATTAAAACTCACCATTGAATATACACAAAGAGACTTAAGTTTTAAACTCTAATATCTGCAGGGCTAGCCACAATGTGCAAAACAAGAGGAGAGAGATGCAGAGACAGAGAGAGAAAGAGAGGAAACAGGGCTACCTGCTGTTGAGGCAGCCTGGGGGGTGGGTTGGAGGGGGTGGGGTACATTGGTGGTGGAAATGGGGCACTGGTGGAGGGATGGGTACTGGAATACTGTATTACCAAGAACCAATTGTGAACACCTTTGTAATTGTATGTCTCACGGTGGTATAATACAAAATAAAAAAAAAAACAAATGTGGCATAGAGAGGGATGAGAGAAGAGGGAAGGAGATCATGACCCAGACTTTTATGTTGATGCTTTCCAAAGGGGCAGTTGTTCTGCCTTCATCTCAGTGGTGACATTTCTGGAGTCATATTTGGTTGCTACTACTTGGGGGTAGGTTACTGATATTCACGGCCTATTGCCAACCATCCAGTAAGTCCCGGATAGTTTCATGGCGAGCTTCATCTAGCCTAAATGTGACTGAAAAAACAGCTCGAACCCAGTAGGAGCGATTTTGTAAGAAAGTAAATTCTAGAGTTGTTCAGTGTGTGTGTGTGTGTGTGTGTGTGTGTGTGTGTGTGTGTGTGTGTGTGTGTGTGTGCTGTGTGCGTGTGCGCTATCTGTGCCTGGGGGTGGTTTCTTTTTGATTATGTACTGTACGTATCAGCCCTCCAGATATGGGGGCTTTACTGAGTTTCTTGGTAGGTTTCTTCTCCCAATCCTTTTCTGAGACTAAATGTACATAAAGCTTATATATGTACATATATTGCCATATTATATCTCTTTTCATCTTTAGCTCCTTATGTATCTCTGAAGTAGAGGAATATTTGTGAAGAGAGCAATCATTGATCTGTCAATTTAATTGTTTTCTCAGCAGCTGATCCCTGCTCCCTGCTATGTATAAGGCATTCTTGAAAATTCTCCAGATCATTCATATATACCAGTGAGTATACTTCTTGAGGAGCTGAGATTATGGCAAGGCAGTCAGAGCATAATGAAAAAATATAATATGAATAGGTTAGAAAGTATTAGATCTTTGTAAAAAAAAGGTGAGGCTCTGATGAAAGGTAGGCAGTTGGAGTGTAATGCTAACCAGCATGGAAGGAGATGTAGTGACAAAGAGACAGTAAATAGGGAGGGAGGTTGTAAAGGATCAGTTGTGTGAGTTGTTTTCTTCCCCAATACTGACCTTTGATAACAAACCTCCAAATATGGAGTTACGTCCAATCATTCTGAGTACACCACCACATATTCTTTTAAGGAAGTCTGCATGCTGGAGGACGAGCAAGAGTGATCTCTTGATTCCACTTGATTCTGCACTCAGGAATTACTTCTGGTGGTGTTCAGGATATCATATGGGATGCTGGTGACTAAACCTGCGTTGACTGCAAGACTGATGCCTTATCTGCAGTACTATTTCTCCAACTCCTGTTGGAGCATGTTTTAAAAAACCATTCTGCTGAGTAAATTTGTGAAGTAGTCCACTTGTCTCAAGTTTAAATGCAGATTAAGATCATCTAAAGCTCTGAAATAGGTTAAGGTTCAATAACTTCCTGAGACTTCCATGGTGTTACTGTGATGAATGAACGTGGCTTTCCATAATGTATGAGTACCAGTGAAACTGCAGAAAGGATTGCTGAGGGTCGGGGTGGAGGGCAGTGCCAGGATTAGAAAGAAGAAAGAGCAAAGCATAGAAATGGCAGAGTGCCAACAGCGCCAGAAGTTGTAGGTTGTTTGCCATCATAAACACATCTTTGTTTTCATTTTGGGTTCACAGTCAGTGATTAGGGACCGACTGTCCCAGATGCTCAGGGATTACTCCTGACTCTTAAACTCAAGAATTACTCCTGGCAGTGCTCAGGGTACCCCCATGTCCTGGAGATTGAACCTGGGTTGGCTGCTTGTAATGCTAATGTCCTACCAGCTGTACTAATGCTCTGTCCCCCACAAGCACATCTTTGAAAAGGGGTTGCTTAAGACCATCAGAGCCATGAATGCTTGTACCATAGGATCTAGGAAAACAATTTCTCAACTTCACCTTCCTCTCAAATCTGGAATGTGAAGCAGTTTATCAGTACAGTTATAGCTCCATTTTAGAAATGCAAGCTGAAATGTAAACTTTATGCTATTTATTTTTAATATTTTGATCACAGTGATGATGTTCTGGGTTACTCCTGGCTCTGCACTCAGGAATTACTCCTGGCAGTGCTCAGGAGACCTGGGTCAACTATTGTGCAAGGCAAATGCCATACTTGCTGTACTATTGCTCTGTCCCCAATATGATAAACTTTTACTTATTTTCTTAAGTCTTTTTCCCCTCTTGTTCCTAGTTAAGCGTTTAAATAATTAGAAAGAAAAATGAGATCTTTTTTATTTTGGGGTCACCATTCTGTAATGCTCAGGGACAGCTTTTGACTCTGTAATCAGGAGTCAACTCTGGAACCATGAGGTGCCTGGAATTGAACCCAGGACTCATGCATGCTCTTCGTTGTTGAGTTACATCCCTAGTTCATTTTACATCATTGCTTTAATGTGCATTGACCTTATCAAGCAAAGTATATGTTTTTGATTTTGCATCATCCATCAAAATGGAATAACAACCAAAAATATTTGCATAGTCTAACAAGGCTGTTTTCCTTACTTCTTTAGTGTCTTTCATATTGCCCCTTCCTTTGGAGATGAAGGTCTTGTTGGACTTGGGCTGTATGTGATTCACTTGTTTTGTATAGATGATAATTAATAGAGAACATTAGTATTGAAAGCCTTTTAGTTGAAATTATGTAATGATGACTTTAGAGCTGTGATGGTGCCCTTTGAATCTAGGAATAAATAAACAACTTGTTATTTGTTTATTCTTACTGTTATTTGTTATTTATTTTGCTAGGGCAAATAAATAACTTGTTAGTGAGTAATAAGCATGCATAATAGAGGAACATAATGTTTATTGGGCATTTTGAAATTGCACATTTGATACCCTTAGTTGCCTGCATGGGGTTTGTGTCTCAGTCATAAAATAGGATGGTAGTTTGTATGGAGTTTTGATAAACTATTTATAGCATTTATTTTTATTTTGCAGAAAATTTTCTTTTAAATTAAACACAAATTTCTATATGATAATAAAAGCAATTTTCTTAAGTTTTGTACAATAATTATTTAAGAACATCTATTGGCAATTTACTGTTCCAGATGATGGATAATTTTGATTCAGTATGAGTAAATGGCCCTATGTTCTTGCTGCCATTACTGCATATGGTTAAAATATATAACTATCTTAGAAGAATTTGACTTTGTTAACAGCTTTCTACCATTTTTGTTTTTTCTTAGACAATTTGCATTTCAGGGAAAACTCAGATGAATAAAACATTTCATGAGTTTTGTTTGATCTTGTTTGCATTTTTACTTCTAATGAGGCACAGATCCTTAAATCAGCCACCTTGAACTAATATAAGAGAAACTTCATACACCCTTGCTCCACTGCCTTTGTTCTATGGTATTATGTTCTTAAATAGTCTTCTTTATTGTTGTTGAACAAAACTCTTCCTTACTGTGCCTTTTGGCAGTAGTTCTGATTTTCTGAGGGTTTGTGGCATTAAGTACAGGACTGGGACAGATGACTGGAGTGTCTCGCCTTTATACTTTCTCTCCTTTGTCCCTGCATTTCCTTATGTCTGAGTTTTTTGGGCCACCTCGATGCTATACACAGATTTATTGGTTCCCTTTCTGTTAAATCTTATGCTCGACCCATACAAGCCTTAATTCTTGTGTCTACCTTGGGAAATCCTACCCAGCCTTTAAGGCTCAGTGGGAAAGACATATTCTATTGAAAGCCCAAACACCCTTTAAAAAAGGAGCTGGAAATTTCCTTTTTGGAGACTTCTTTTGTAGTATTATTGCTTCTGTTCTTTTTGTCATTATTGTTGTTGTTTGGTTATTTGTTTCTTCTTAATAAATGTTTTTCAATGAATGCTACTTCATATAACATTTTATTCTATTTTATTTTGGTTCTTGGGCCATTCTCAGAGGTGCTCAAAGCTTACTCCTGGCTCTGCACTCAGGGATCAATCCTGGGTTGCTTCGGTTATATTGCAGGCTTCTGTCTTATCATAGGATAAGTTAGGCAGGTTGTGAGATACTGGAAGTGGGAAACTGGCCCCTTTTGTGCACTAGGATATATAGCTTAGTACCTGGTAGAAAGAGGAGCTAGACTTTTAGGGAATAGGATCACATATTAACAAACTCTCCCTTGGCTTATGTCTTTTTCTTATACCATAGATTCTATAATGCATGGCTGGAGTTGGAAGTTCTGGGTTTTTCTCTTTTGGGTCCAGGGTAAACCAGAGATTATCCAACAAGTATTCTAGAAAAAAAGAAGTCATTATCCATGACAGGAAATAGGAAAACAGAGATGGTCCTTTTAATCTCCATTATGTGTTGTTTATTGATTTAAGGGTCACTTGATCACTTGACCACTTGAATCCCGTTATTCATCAATTTGCTCGAGCGGGCCCAAGTAACATTTCCATTGGACCCTATCATGTGCCAATGTAGCCCAATGGCATTTGGTTCATTCAGGAATATGAAGAGCCTCAAACCTTCAGGGTCTTGACAAGGAAACTTCAGGGTCTTGACAAGGAAGTCTGACCATCTTGTAGGTGGGCGGCCACGCGATCTTTTGACAACCTGTGGGATCCAGTCAGTAATGGCTCTAGTCCAGTGGTTGTCTCCAAATCATATTACATGTCCAGCCCATCTGATTTTCGATGCCTTGGCAAACGAGACAGCGTCCCTGATTCTGGAATAGTGACAGAGGTCAGAACTCCAAATTCCTTCTCTCACTTGTGTGAGGCTTGATCTTCCAAGCATAGCTCTTTCGATTCCTCTCTGGGAGACCCATATAGCATTCTCATCCTGCTTTCGTAGGGCCCAGGTCTCTGAGGCATATGTTAATGCAGGGAGAATGGTGGAGTCAAAGAGATGTGCCTGGAGCCGGAGGTTCTTTGTCCTTTTAGCTATTTCTTCAATGCTCTTGAAGGCATTCCATGCCGCTCTCTTCCTCCTGCACAGCTCAGGTTTTAGGTCATTCATCATGTTGACTTCTCGACCTAGGTACACATAACTGCTGCATTCAGAGATGTCTGTTCCATTGAGAGTGAATGGGGCCTCTGGAACTAGCTCATTTTTCATGAACATAGTTTTCTTTAGTTCAGCTGTAGACCTATCTTTCCACAGTCTCGGTCAAAGTCAGCCAGCATTTGTGCCGCTTGGCTAATGTTTGGTGTTATTAGAACAATGTCATCAGCAAAGTGGAGGTGGTGTAGTTGCTGACCATCTATCTTCACTCCCATTCCTTCCCATTCTAATTGTTGTATGATGTTCTCGAGGGTGATGCTGAAGAGTTTTGGTGAAATGGTATCACCCTGTCGAACCCCCTCTTTTAACATCAATGATCACATCTCATCCAAACAGACCGCGAGAGCCACTTCCAACCCGAGTCCACTATCCCGATTTAAGGGTCATGTCATAGAAATGAAATGCTGCTTTGTTCTTTTTTTTTTTTTTTTTCTTTTTGGGTCACACCCGGCAAATGCTCAGGGGGTTACTCCTGGCTCTGCACTCAGGAATTACTCCTGGTGGTGCTCGGGGGACCATATGGGATGCCGGGGATCGAACCCGGGCCGGCATAGGCCGACCCGCGTGCAAGGCAACGCCCTACCTGCTGGGCTATTGCTCCAGCCCCCTGCTTTATTCTATTACACATTTAGTTATTGGTATTTGAAAAGATATTTATGTAAGAACATCAGGAATGATAACTTTTATTTTGTGTGAAAATTTGACTGCATTAGAGAGATATAATAAGTTGATTTTACAGAAGAATAAAAATCATTTTATTTAGTTATAATTAATGTGAAATGTCTCCAAGCAAAATTGCATCATTAAATATAACTTCTTTAAGTTCTGAACTATAATTTGACTAACTAAAGGCAGTGTACTAAAAACTACAAATGTTTAAGACATTCAGAAGAACAGTAATAAACCCCTCCAGAAATTCAGACAGTTTATTCAAGGTAGCAAATAATAACTATAAAAACTGATGCAGCCCTAGTCACAATAGCCAGAATCTGGAAACAACTGGAATGCCTGAGAACAGAAGACTGGCTAAAAAAACTATGGTATATTTACACAATGGAATACTATGCACTGTCACTCTCACTGTCAGTGTCTTCCCGTTCATCATCGATTTACTCGAGCGGGCACTAGTAACATCTCCATATGACCTGTCTCATGCAAGTAGAGCCCAAGGGCACCTGCTTGCTCCAGGAACATAAAGAGCCTCAAACCATTCCATCAGGTCATGGGAATGAGGTCTATAATTTTTACTGGTATCTGGCATATCAAATACAACATGGGTAGTTTGCCAGGCTCTGCCGTGTGCATAGCATACTCTTGTAGTCATCTCAAAATCTAGCATTTATTGATGAACCACAAGGCTGCAAGCGGCCGCACGAGCTGGCCTGTGATAGGCTGGTCTGCTGGATGGAGTTCTGACGTGGGAAGTTTGGATGTGGAAAATGGAGGCCCTCATGGAGTAGGGGGTTGTCTGGCTTGTTGTAAGGCTCTGCTGGGGTGGCGAGCCAGGGCTAGAACCTGCCATCCCTCCCGGGAGCCTCATGAGCGGCTGGGCACAGGGAGAGCCAGTAGCAGCTCTGCCCCATGTCTGTTTCTGGATCAGCATACCTGGGCCGGATTAAAAAGACTGCAGCAGGGTGGATCTGGATGAGCCGGGCTGTGATAGGCTAGTCTGCTGGGTGGAGTTCTGACGAGGGAAAGTCCAGATGTGGAAAATGGAGGCCCTTATGGAGTGGGGGGGTTGTCTGGCTTGTTGTGAGGCTCTGCTGGGGTGGCGGGCCAGGGCTAGAACCTGCCATCCCTCCCGGGTACTTCATGAGTGCTGGGCACAGGGAGAGCCAGTAACAGCTCTGCCCCATGTCTGTCTCTGGATCAGCATGCCTGGGCCGGATTAAAAAGACTGCAGCAGGGTGGATCTCGATGAGCCTGACTGTGATAGGCTGGTCTGCTGGGTGGAGTTCTGACAAGGGGGAAGTCCAGATGTGGAAAATGGAGGCCCTCATGGAGTGGGGTGTTGTCTGGCTTGTTGTGAGGCTCTGCTAGGGTGGCGGGCCAGGACTAGAACCTGCCATCCCTCCTGGGCACCCCATGAGCGGCTGGGCACAGGGAGAGCCAGTAGCAGCTCTGCCCCATGTACTGTGCAACTGTCAGAAAAAACGAAGTCATGAAATTTATCTGCAAATGGATGGACATGCTAAGCAAAATTAGAAGGAAAATGACAGCTATAGAATGACTTCATTCATTAGTGGGATATAAATATATACCAATATTCTACTAATTTTGGGAAATGATAATGCCAGACTAGAACTGAGCATTGAAAATACACAAAGGGATTTACATATAATCCCTAAATGTCTGTAGGGTAAATCACAATGTGTAGGAGAAGGGAGGGAGAGAGAGAGAGAGAGAGAGAGAGAGAGAGAGAGAGAGAGAGAGAGAGAGAGAGAGAGAGAGAGAGAGAGAGAGAGAGAGAGAGAGAGAGAGAGAAGAAAAGGAAATAGGAAAAGTGGGAGAAGGGGGAGGGAATATTTGGGGACTTTAGTGGTGGGAATAAGGACTGGTGGAGGGACAGATGCTGGAACACTGCATGACTGAGACCCAATCATGAACATCTTTTTTATTGTATATCTCATGGTGGTATAATACAAAATTTAATTTAAAAAATCTATTAGAAAATGGGAAAAATGATCCTCTCAACATGTAATGCTAAGATAAATTCCCAGGGGAAATCTTCAGAGCAGGCAGCAATGTCACTTTTGGTGGGGCTCAGGGAACTATATGTGGGACAAGAGCACATGCAAGGCAAGACCCAAACATGCTATACTTGGGCTCAGGCCCCAAGATAGTCTTTATAGTCTTTAATGGTTAAGTCTATACTGTGTTGACTATGGAATCATGCTTTCCCATTCTTGCATCAAACTGGGGATAACCCTTGTCAGGAACTCTTGATCCAGCTTACTCTTGTTTAGTCAGTCGTACAGAGGCACACAGATATTTTACTTTTTTACTAGATAGAGAACTTTCAGGACTTGACAAAGGACAAGGCATAAAGTGGGAAGGCAAAAATATGGCACAGGTGTTTGAGGCAGCCAGTCCCCAAGGAGGTCTAAATACAGTGCTTGTGGATTTTAGAGCAACTTAGAGATGATGATGATGATGATGATGATGATGATGATGATGATAAAAGGGAAACCTCATCCTAGGACACAAGAGAGACCCTGGGGCATATGAAAGAAATTTTGTATTAAAAATCGAGACTAGACCATCAAGAAATAAAAGAGGACATGAGGAATGGAAACACATTCCCTGCTCATGGATTGGGAGAATTAACATTGTCAAAATGGTACTACTCCCTAGAGCTTTATACAGATTCAATGCTATCCCTATAAGGATACCCATGACATTCTTCAAAGAAATTGACCAAACACTCCTGAAATTTGTGTAGAGCACAACCCCCCAAGAATAGCTAAAGCAATCCTTGGGAAAAAGAAGATGGGAGGCATCCCATCTTCAAACTGTACTACAGTTTGTACTACAGTTTGTAGAAAGTACAGTTTGTACTTTCCCAACTTCAAACTGTACTACAAAGTGATACTAGTTAAAAGAGCATGGTATTGGAATAAAAACAGATCTGTGGACCTATGGAATAGAGTGGAATATCCTGACAGCCATCCTAAAATACATGACCATTTAATCTTTGATAAAGGAGCAAAAAGTACCAAATGGAACAAGGAAAGCCTCTTCAAGTGGTGCTGGGTAAACTGGACAGCTACATGCAAAACAATGAATTTGGACCTCTAATACCATGCACAAAAATCAGATAAAAATATATTAAAGATCTTAATATCAGACCTGAATCGATAAAGTACATAGATGAAAATATAGGATAAACCCTCCATGACATTGAAGCTAAAGGCATCATCAAAGGTGAAACACCACTAACAAAGCAGATAGAAGAAAAGATAAACATATGGGACTACATGAAACTAAAAAGCTTCCTCACCTCAAAAGAAACAGTGACCAAGATATAAAGACAGTCCACAGAATGGGAAAGATTATTCACCTGATACCTATCTGATAAGACGTTAATATCCAGGATATATCAGGCACTGATAGAACTTTACAAAAAGAAAACAGCCAACCCCATCAAAAAATGGGGAGAAGAAATGAACAGAAACTTCGACAAGGAAGAAATTCGAATTGCCAAAAAACATGAAAAAATGCTCATCATCACTAATCATCAGAGAGATGCAAATCAAAACAACAATGAGATACCATCTCATATCACAGAGACTGATATATATCCAAAAGAGCAAGAACAACAGTGCTGGTGTGGATGCGGAGAAAAGGGGACTCTCATTCATTGTTGGTGGGAATGTCGACTGGTATAGCCTTTTTGGAAAACAATATGGACATTCCTCCAAAGACTAGAAATTGAGCTCCTATCTGACCCAGTGATACCATTCCTGGGAATATACCCTGGGAAACTAAAAACACACAACAGAAACACCATTTTCACTTTTATTTTCATAGCAGCACTCTTCACAATAGCCAGAATCTGGAAACAACCATTGTGCCTGAGAATTGATGACTGGATAAAGAAACTTTGGTACATCTACACAATGGAATACTATGCAGCTGTTAAGAAAAATGATCACTTCATCAATTGACATTCTGTTATTCATCAATTTCCTTGAGTAAGTGCCAGTGACATACATTTCCATTTGACCCTGTCACGTGCCAGTGTAGCCCAATGGCATCTGGTTGCTTCAGGAATACAAAGAGCCTCAAATCAGGGTCTTGACGAAGAAGTCTGACCATCTTGTAGGTGGGCGGCCACGTGATCTTTTGACGACCTGTGGGATCCAGTCGGTAATGGCTCTAGTCCAGTGGTCATCTCCAAATTGCATTACATGTCCAGCCCATCTGATTTTCTATGCCTTGGCAAACGAGACAGCATCCCTGATTCTGGAACAGCGACAGAGGTCGGAACTTCAGATTCCTTCTCTCACTTGAGTGAGGCATGATATTCTAAGCATAGCTCTTTCTATTCCTCTTTGGGAGACCCAAATATCATCCTGCTTTTGTAGGGCCCAGGTCTCTGAGGCGTATGTTAATGCAGGGAGAATGGTGGAGTTGAAGAGATGTGCCCAGAGCCGGAAATTCTTTGTCTTTTTTAGCTATTTCTTCGATGCTCTTGAAGGCATTCCATGCCGCTCTCTTCCCTTCTGCGCAGCTCAGGTTTTAGGTCGTTCATCATGTTGACTTCTCGACCTAAGTACGCATAACTGCTGCATTCAGAGATGTTTGATCCATGAATTTGAATGGGGCCTCTGGAACTAATTCATTTTTAATGAACATAATTTTGTTGAGATTCAGCTGTAGACCTATCTTTCCACATTCTCGGTCGAAGTGAGCCAGCATTTTTGCTGATGGCTAATGTTTGGTGTTATTAGAACTATATCATCAGCAAAGCGGAGGTAGTGTAGTTGGCAACCATCTATCTTCACTCTCATTCCTTCCCATTCTAATTGTCGCATGATGTTCTCAAGGATGGCGCTGAAGAGTTTTGGTGAAATGGTATCACTCTGCTGAACCCCTCTTTTGATATCGATGATCACTTTGTTGTAGAATGTTGAGATCCTGGTGGTTAATCTGTAATACAGCTCAGGAAGTATCTTGATGTATTAGGTTTGGCTAGGGCTTTGATGACCGCTTCAGTCTCCACAGCATCAAAGGCTTTCTTTATTTTTTAATTTTTAATAAGTATTTTATTATACCACCGTGAAACATACAATTACAAAGATGTTCATATTTGGGTCTTGATCATACAGTGTTCCAGTACCCATCCCTCCACCAGTGCCCATCTCCCACCACCAATGTCCCTGGTTCCCTCCCCACTCCCCAAGCCCGCCTCCATGGCAGCTTCTTTATTTCTTTCCCAAAGGCTTTCTTTAAATCAATGAACGTGAGACAGAATGGCATCATGAACTCCCTACAAACCTCAGTGAGCTTGGTTACTGTGTGGATATGGTCGATTGTGCTGAATCCTTTTTTGGAAGCTAGCTTGCTCGCATGGTTGTCCTTCATCTAATGTTCTGCCAATCCTGTTCAGGATGACTTGAGTGAGCACCTTGTAGATGAGAGACAACAGGCAGATGGGGCAATAGTTGCCATGTCATGAATCTCTCCCTTCTTGAACAGTAGAACTGTCCTGCTGGTTTTCCATTGGGAGGGCACCTTGCATTCGGACACTTATGCTTCGTGCAAAATTCTACTTCACGCAAGGGGAGAAAAGGCTGCAAAGTTCAAGAAGAGAACTCCCAGAATGACCAACAACTGGGAACTCTTTTGGCACCATTGCGGCAACATTGGAAGATACCATCATTGAGGACATTGATGAACAATGCAACGGACTGGTTCAGCACCTCCATGATTGTGTGAAGAATGCCGAGAGAAAGACAAAAAAAGGACACCTGTCTTCAAAAACTCTCGAGCTCAGTCACCAACGTGGCAAGGCGTAAGCCTCAGGTGACCAAATGCTAACATCCAAGCTTGTAAAGTAGTGCAGAGAATCGATAAAGGAAGACCTCAAAGAGAGAAGAGCAGAAATACTGGAAGATGCAGCAGAAGCCGTGAAAAGCATTTGCAACGCCCGCCTGTCTTTCGCCAACTATAAGACCAAGATGACTGCCCTCCGACATCCTGATGGATCTGTCCTATCTTCCAGAAAGGCAGTGGAGAAGATAATCCATGACTTCTACTCAGATCTCTTTCATAGCTATGTCCACCTGCCCACATACCAAATTCTGCAGGATGGATATGTCGTTCCCAATGTTCTCCCTTCTGAAATCCAACATACCATTTTGTCAGTAAAGAAGGGAACAGCACCAGGCCCAGACAAAGTCAGACACGAACACCTGAAGAATCTGCCTTAAGTATTCATCAATACACTGGCTCGGCTCTTCACACACTACCTGTCCAAATGCAAGGTGCCCTCCCATTGGAAAACCAGCAGGACAGTTCTACTGTTCAAGAAGGGAGACATCCATGACATTGGCAACTATTGCCCCATCTGCCTGTTGTCTGTCGTCTACAAGCTGTTCACTCAAGTGATCCTGAACAGGATTGGCAGAACATTAGATGAAGGACAACCATGTGAGCAAGCTGGCTTCCGAAAAGGATTAAGCACAATCGACCATATCCACACGGTAATCAAGCTCATTCAAGTTTGTAGGGAGTTCAAGATGCCACTCTTTCACATTCATTGATTTAAAGAAAGCTTTTGATTCTGTGGAGACTGAAGCAGTCATCAAAGCCCTAGCCAAACCCAATACATCAAGATACTTCGTGAGCTGTATTACAGATTCACCACGGGATCTCACCATTCTACAAGGATGTGATCATTGATGTCAGAAGAGGGGTTTGGCAGGGTGATACCATTTCACCCAAACTCTTCAGCACCACCCTCGAGAACATCATGCGACAATTAGAATGGGAAGGAATGGGAGTGAAGATAGATGGTCGGTGACTACACCACCTCCGCTTTGCTGATGACATCATTCTAATAACACCAAACAGCCAAGCGGCACAAATGCTGGCTCACTTGGACCAAGAATGTGGAAAGATAGGTCTACAGCTGAATCTCAGCAAAACTATGTTCATGAAAAATGAACTAGTTCCAGAGGCCCCATTCACTCTCTATGGAACAAACATCTCTGAATGCAGCAGTTATGTGTACCTAGATCGAGAAGTCAACCTGATGAACGACCTAAAACCTGAGCTGCACAGGAGGAAGAGAGCGGCATCGAATGCCTTCAAAAGCATCAAAGAAATAGTTAAAAAGACAACCTCCAGCTCCGGGCACATCTCTTCAACTCCACCATTCTCCCTGCATTAACATACGCCTCAGAGACCTGGGCCCTACAAAAGCAGGATGAGAACGCTATTCGGTTCTCCCAAAGAGGAATAGAAAGAGCTATGCTTGGAATATCATGCCTCACTCAAGTGAAAGAAGGAATCCGGAGCTCCGACCTCTGTCGCTGTTTCAGGGATGCTGTCTTGTTTGCCAAGGCATCGAAAATCAGATGGGCTGGACATGTAATGCAATTTTTAGACGACTGCTGGACTAGAGCCGATACCCACTGGATCCCACAGGATGTCAAATGAGAACGTGGCCGGCCACCTACAAGATGGTCAGACTTGTTCGTCAAGATCCTGAACGAACGGTTTGAGGCTTTTTGTGTTCCTGAAGCAACCAGATGCCATTGGGCTACACTGGCACGTGATAGGGTCAAATGGAAATGTCACTGGCGCCTGCTCAAGCAAATCGATGAATAACGGGATGTCAAGTGATCAAGTGATCAAACTATACCCTATCAAAATCTATAATGTTGTAAAGTAATGAAAATCAGTTAACAAAATTTGGGGGTGAGGTGGAGAGGTAGTACAGCAGGTAGGGTGCTTATCTTGCATGTGACTGACCGGGTCTGATTCCCGCACCCCATATGGCCCTGTGAACCCATAGGAACCCCTGAGCTCAGAGTTGGAGCAATCGTGAGTACTGCTGGCCCCCAAACAAAAAGGGAAAAAAGTAGATGTTGCTCAGAGGTAGGATATAAGTACACATAGAACATGTGTAGGCTGTGGATTCCATCCCCAATACTCTAAAAATACATCACTGTATCCCTGTATCACTGTCTTCTCGTAGATCATCAATTTGCTTGAGCGGGCACCACTAACATCTCATACGTCCTGTCACATGCAAGATAGACCAAGGGCGCGTCTGCCTGCTCCAGGAACATAAAGAGTCTCAAATCATTCCATCAAGTCATGGTAATGAGGTCTATAATTGTTACTGATATTTGGCATGTCAAATACAACACGGGTAACTTGCCAGGCTCTCCTGTGTAGCTGGGATTCTCTTGTGGTCACCAAAAACTCGAGCATTTATTGGTGAAGCTTCTTTTTAAGTAAAACCAAGAAAGTCTACTTTGGTAAAAGCAAGTAGCCGGTTGGTATACCACTGGCAGGAATCCCTTGGTTCTGAAACACTGTTGGGGAACTTCCTGTTACCCCAAAGAATTACTTCTGTGCTGTTATCAGATCTTCTGCTAGGTGGAGCGCTGAGGAGAGGGGAGTCTGGATGTGGAAAATGGCGGCCCTCATGGTGTGGGGGTTCCTCTGGCTTCTTGTGAGGCTTGAAAAGCAGTCTCATGATATGAGTAGTATTAGCTTATGTTATTTTAACATTGCAAACTTTGATGCTTCACCACAACATTAGTTAAAGTGTCTTGGCTCTTATTCCAGTATCTTTTACAAAGTTACAGCTTGTTTGTCATTTAATGCTCAGGAAATAGTAGAGAAGTGATCACTCATCTTGACTAAGATGGAAAATCACTGTTATGTTTTTTAGTGAAAAACGAATTTGGCTTCTCGTCCTGGATGCAACTCAACACGGTCTAAGGTTTTTTATTTTTCAGGCAGATACTAAAAATTGACCGTGATGATCTGTGTTTAAGCAATAATGATTTCATATATTTGAGAGTAAAAGTGATGATTGCTAAAATGCTGATGGTTTTATTTTTAAACCTTAGCCTTCTGAATTGAAGGCTTTATTTTCATTTATTGGTAGCACTATAAATCTTTGCGTATGCATGTGATATAGACTTATATGTTATTCTGTATTAAATGTCCGGTATTTTGATATCAGATACATTGTTCCATAAAAAGTTGTCTCTTCCTATGAAATTTTAAGTAATTCTTTTTGTTGTTATTTTTTTTTGGGTTATACCCAGGGATTTTCAGGGATTACTCATGGCTCTGTGCTCAGGAATCACTCCTGAAGGGCTCAGGGAACCATATAAGATGTTGGGAATCAAACTCAGGATGGTTGTGTGCCAGGCAAGTGCCCTACCTGCTGTGCTATCTCTATGGCTCCTGGTATTTTAAAAAAATTCTTTTGGATTTCCCCAAACTTGCAGATTACTGAAATCTGCAAGAATTCAGATGATTCTGGCATCCCTGCTATTGAAATTAGAAGGAATGAGTGCTTCTTTTTTGCTTTATTCTCCATTCTTCATGGACTCAAATGTAGATTTTTATCTTCATTAACATTTATTTATTTTTTTTTTTAAATTTTTTATTTTTACAATTACAAAGATATACAATTAAAAGTTCATATTTGGGTTTTGGGCATACAGTGTTCCAGCACCCATCCCGCCACCGGTGCCCATCTCCCACCACCAACGTCCCCGGTTCCCTCTCCCTCCCCCAACCCTGCTCCATGGCAGGTTATTTATTTCTTTCCGTTTCTCTCTCTTTCTCTTTTCCTTCCCCTACAGACTATGGATTACAGAACATACATTAAAAGGTTGTCATGCGTATCTTTTGCCTCTATTTAATGCTCAGTTCTAGGTTGGCATTAGTACCCTCGACAATTATTAGCACACTGTTCCATTTTCTGTATTACCTAGCCTCTGACTCCCACGCGTTTGTGATAATTTCCACCTTTGACAAGACCTCCTGATATATGTTTCACTTGACCTTGGATATTGGTATCTTAATATGTACATATATATTTATGTTATGCAGATAAATGCAGTCATTCTGTGTCTGTCTCTCTCCTTCTGGCTAATTTCACTCAACATAATCTTCTCCACATTAACATTTGTTTTTTGTTTATTTGGATCACACCCAACTGTACTCAGGGCTTGATCACAGGGATCATTCAGGGGCTGCACTTGGGGATCTTGTGTGCTATCAGGATCTAACCCAATCAACTGTGTGCAAAGTAGGCACATATTTCTATGGCTCCTCTCTACTTGTTTTCAGTGTAACCTAAAAAAGTCCCTTTTATTATTAGGTCATTTAATTTTAGATTTTTTATTTTTCTGACATTAGTCCATTATTTTAAATTATGTTTTCATTGGATATATATGTATCTTCTCATCATTAAAATTTTTCTTTGTTTTCCAGGAAGCATCCTTTGCTGCTGTTGATGTTAGTGGTGAGGTCAGATCCTGAGCGAGTAGAGCACCCACAACGAGGTTGGATCCTGAGTGAGTAGAGCACACACAAAGAAGCCTACATGAGCCACTTGGGTGGCGGGGACAGCTTGTTGTTCTTAGGTGGAAAAGGGATATTTAAATTGGGGGGAAAAGTAGGGTGTGAACTCTGTCAGCCAATCAGGCAGGGTGTGAGAAGGGAGTAAAACAGGGTGTATGTTTCTGTATAGGGTGTGCATAATGTGTTTAGCAGCACACTGGCATCATTGGACACTTTCCCTTTCCTATATCCAGAATCTGGCACTCAATGATTAAAACTTTATTTTCAGGTTTACATTATGATTCTTCTGTTTAGATAGAAAAGACAGGCTTGCCTGATATCTACAGAGTTGCAGTTATTACAATTATATCTTGAAGCATTTGGGAAAACCTTCATTTTCTCCTTTATCATTGGCCTGTCTAATTATTGAGAGCAATAGGAATCTGTGTTCAGTGCTTTGGCTACAGTATTCCAGCAATAGCTTTTCTGCTATTTCTGCTTTTTTTTTTTTTTTTTTTGGGTCACTGATGGTCAGAATTGAAATTAGGTTTATAAAATCCAACTTTTCAAACTACTCTTCCTTTTAAAAAAAAATTATTTTTACAATTACAAAGATATACAATTAAAAAGTTCATATTTGGGTTTTGGTCATACAGTGTTCCAGCACCCATCCCGCCACCAGTGCCCATCTTCCACCACCAACGTCCCCGGATCCCTCCACCCTCCCCAGCCCTCCTCCATGGCAGGTTCTTTATTTCTTTCCCTTTCTTTCTCTTTCTCTTTTCCTTCCCCTCCAGAGTATGGATTACAGAACGTACATTAAAGGGTTGTCATGTGTATCTTTTTGTCTCTATTTAATGCTCAGTTCTAGGTTGGCATTAGTACCCTCGACAATTGTTAGCACACTGTTCCATTTTCTGTCTTGCCTAGCCTCTGACTCCCACACGTTTGTGATAATTTCCACCTTTGACAAGACCTCCTGATATATGCTTCACTTGACCTTGGATATTGGTATCATAATATGTACATATATATTTATGTTATGCAAATAAATGCAGTCATTCTGTATCTGTCTCTCTCCTTCTGGCTAATTTCGCTCAACATGATCTTCTCCATGTCCATCCATTTATAGGCAAATTTCATAACTTCATTTTTCCTAACAGCTGCATAGTGTTCCATTGTGTAGATGTACCAAAGCTTCTTTATCCAGTCATCAATTTTCGGGCACTCTGGTTGCTTCCAGATTCTGGCTATTGTGAATAATGCTGCTATGAACATAAAAGTAGGGATGGTGTTTCCGCTGCGTATTTTTGGTTTCCCAGAGTAGATTCCCAGGAGTGGTATGGCTGGGTCAAATGAGAGTTCAATTTCTAGTCTTTGGAGGAAAGTCCATATTGTTTTCCAGAAAGGCTGTACCAGCTGGCATTCCCACCAGCAATGGATGATTTCCCCACATCCACGCCAGCACTTGTTCTTGCTCTTTTGAATATGTGCCAGTCTCTGTGGTGTAAAGTGGTATCTCATTGTTGTTTTGATTTGCATCTCTCTGATGATTAGTGATGATGAGCATTTTTTCATATGTTTTTTTGGCCATTCGAATTTCTTCCTTGCTGAAATTTCTGTTCATTTCTTCTCCCCATTTTTTGATGGTGTTGTTTGTTTTCTTCTTGTAAAGTTCTACCAGTGCCTGATATATCCTGGATATTAACCCCTTATCAGATGGGTATTGGGTGAAATTCTTTCCCATTCTGTGGACTGCTTTTGTATCTTAGTCACTGTTTCTTTTGAGGTGCAGAAGCTTTTTAGTTTCATGTAGTCCCATATGTTTATCTTTTCTTCTAGTTGCTTTGTTATTGATGTTTCATCTTTGAAGATGCCTTTAGCTTCAATGTCGTGGAGGGTTTTTCCTATATTTTCTTCAATGTACTTTATGGATTCATAGTTTTAAAGCAGTACTATCTCTGATGGTAGCATAATGTGATTTTTTTTTAGATTTTGTTCATTATTAAATGTAACTTTTTGTGAACCTTTTAATTTTTACCCTTAATTTACTGCTCATTTTCTTTCGTTAGAGTTCCTTAGGTTTCTAAGATATCTGCAACCTCTGAGTGATAAGGAAAATATTTTCAGTTTAATTTCCACATATCTTCCTTTTTGGTTAGCAATGGTCTGGGTCCTGGTGTTACAGCGCCTGTTTATTGAATTTTGTGTTTTTATCTTTTTGACTTTTTCTTTGTTTTGCTAGAGTATAATATCCTGTAGCTTACTTAAACATTTTTTGAAACTCAACATTTTAGGTGAGCTTTTTGTGTGAAATGTCTTTATTCCATTCTAATACTCAGTTGATACTGATTTGAGTGGCTCCCAAGTCACTGAAGTTGTCCAACCCAGTCAACATTTAGGAAATGTGGCTTGGGGACCAAGCTAAAGCCAACTGGCAGAAACTTCTTGTGTCACCAGTATTAGGTGAATTCATTTGATTACTTTGAAACATGTTTTATTTGAAGAGATGATGATGTGCTGTTATCTCATTGGGTAAAGTGTTGCATATCTACTTGTAGGTAATTTTGCATCTATTATTAGAGATGGGCCAGATCAGACCATGGTTTTTTACATGTGATTTAAATATAATTGTGCCCTCCGTTATAGAAAGGTAATACCAGGTGAAAGGCCTTTTCCTTTAAATCAGACCTCTTAACTGGAAGTCTTTGATAGATTATCCTTATGGGTCATTTAATCTCCTGTATGCAGATACTATTTTGTATTTATTAGGTACTTTAAACTTCATATTTAAATCATATCATATAGTGGAGATATATAATACCTCTTCAAATGGTGGATGAGATATTTTATTTATTTATTTATTTTTTTGGATGAGATTTTTAATAGTTAAAGCTGCTCATGAAACAAGGGAAAAGGTTAAGATGAGTGAACACTAATCCCCCTCTTTTCTAATTTGATAAATGGTAAAAAAAGGTTCCACAGTTATGTATCATGTTCACATAGTGGTTTTTACCAGTTGTGTCCAGAGGACTGATTTATCCACTCCTTGGTGTGTCTACATTGGCTTCAGTCAGGGTACTATTTGAGTGTCAATTGTTTTCTATTATGAGTGCTTTTCAAGGAAAGGTAAAATGAAGGCTTTTTGTGCTGAGATTTGTTGTTTATAGTTACTTGTGACTGATAGAGGCCCCTGAGACCTTTGTTAAGGGGGGAGTGTTTATTGGTTCATTACTAGTTATTCTCACATAGCCTATGAAAAATAAGTAATATAGATGTAGAATCTTGAGTGTATAGTAGAGTCTCAAGGCAGTTGCAACCATGCTGGAGCAATTAATGTTCTACTAAAAGTACCGTTCATCAAAGGAACCAGGATCTTTAACCTTTTTTTGAAATGCAGTTAATGTAACTATGTGGAAGTAGGGTAGTTGGCTAGTATCCTGTGATTAGAAAATGTTAAATTTGATTATATATAATTTTTATACATGTATGTTGATTCATTGATTCATTTTTATAAAGTACTTTCACATTTTTTTTATAAAGTCTGGTGTTATATGTTACAGTTTCCCATATTTACAATGATAAATCCCCCACGGGTTAGAAGTGGAAGATGAGCACTTTCCTTTGGATTCCAAATTCAGCTCTTTCTTTTTTACTGTGTGGCCTCAAACCACTATTTGTTGCCTCTAAGAATCTCAAGTTCAGAGGCAAATGTGTTGCCGAGTGACCACACTGTCCTTGAGGTTTGCAGTCATCCCCTGCATGAAGGAAGCATGCTCTGTCAGCTGCCAGGCATGATCAGGTTCAGGTATGTGGCCTCACCAGCTGGCTGGATACAGGATCCCAAGATATTTGGACCAACACAGTCATTCTCTGAGAGATCTACTTCACTTCTATTTCAGGTAGGTGTTAATAGTAGATGAGGGTAAAAATTAGTTTTGCAGAGGACATGAAGCAAGTACTTCAACCAAGATTTTCTAAGTTACAGTACTCTTTGAAGAACCCATTATGAGTTAATTCATCACCAGTTTTTCATCAACTCTGTGGGTCAGTAAAAATGTTCTTTAAAATAATGACGAGTTAAACTTTTTGTCCTTGGATTTCTTTGAGAAGTAAATCACATACGAATGTAGCTGTCTAAACACTTGCTTTTCATTAATCTTATCTTTTTTTACTTTGAATTTTTATGAAAAGGAAAAAAATACTCGTTTTCATTTTGTGTGTAAATATGCCACATATGAGGACATGCAGGTAGCATTTTTGTGTTGCTTGAGATGGAGAGGATGTTTTAAATCGTCTCCTTGCAGTGTAACACAGGTGGGACCAGTAAAGACCTTATTCAAGATTAGTGGTGTTTTGTTTTCTTTTAAGAGCATGAATTGATGCAGCTGCAATGGGAAACCCAAAGTAAATCTTGATGGCCTATGGGTTCAAATCTTATCCCATTTGGTCCAGGTCTAGATTGGGTTTGCGGGACTTAAAATCATTCTATACTCTGAATGCTTAACGGATCTGGGCTTTACCAGAGACACCAGACAAAGTCTTTTTGCACAGCACTTCAGGCTTCTAAGTAAACTAAAAGTTATCTTTCTTGTACTACATTCCTCCTGAGGTACTTATTAACACTTTCCCTTTACTTCTGCACCTCTGTAATTATTTGAACACTATATATTTTAAGGTGCTGTTCCCTTTTCTCAACTCTATTCCATGGGTCCACAGGTCTGGTTTTATTCAATACCACGCTGTTTTAATTACTACTGCTTTGTAGTACAGTTTGAAATTGGGAAAGGTGATGCCTCCCATCTACTTTTTCCCAAGGATTGCTTTAGCTGTTCATGGAGATTTATTAATCCATACAAATTTCAGGAGTGTTTGATCAATTTCTTTGAAGAATGTTATGGGTATCCTTATAGGGACCGCATTGAATCTGTAAAAAGCTCTAGGGAGTATTACCATTTTGGCAATGTTGATTCTCTCCATCCATGAACAGGGAATGTATTTCCATTTCCTCCTGTCCTCTTTTTATTTCTTTTTTTCTTTATTATTATTTTTTTATTAATTTAATTTTTTTTATTTTTACAATTACAAAGATATACAATTAAAAAGTTCATATTTGGGTTTTGGTCATACAGTATTCCAGCACCCATCCCACCACCAGTGCCCATCTCCCACCACCAATGTCCCCCGGCTCACTCCCCCTCCCCCAGCCCTCCTCCATGGCAGGTTCTTTATTTCTTTCCATTTCTCTCTCCTTCTCTTTTCCTTTCCCTCCAGACTATGGATTACAGAACATACATTAAAGGGTTGTCATGTGTACCTTTTGCCTGTATTTAATGCTCAGTTCTAGATTGGCATTAGTGTTGTAGTTTTCTTTGCACAGGTCCTTTACGCACTTGGTTAAACTGATTCCTAGGTATTTGATTTTCTGTGGCACGATTGTTAATGGAATCAATTTCTTAATATCCCTTTCTTCTCTTTCATTATTTGTATATAGGAAAGCCACCGATTTTTGAGTATTGATTTTCTACTCTGCCACTGTACTATAAATACCAATTGTTTCTAGGAGTTTTTGGGCTGAGAGTTTAGATTTCTTAGCTATAATATCATGTGATATGCGAATAATGATAGCCTGATTTCTTTCGTGCCTATCTGGATGCCCTTAATATTCTTTTCTTCTCTGATTGCTATGGCAAGTACTTCCAGTACTATATTGAATAAAAGGTGAGAGTGGGAAACCTTGTCGTGTCCCTGATCTTAAGGGGAAAACTTTCAATTTTTCCCCATTGAGAATGATACTTGCTGTGGGCTTTTGGTAGATGGCTTTGACTATATTGAGGAAGGTTCCTTCAATTCCCATTTTCTGGAGGGTTTTAATCATGAATGGGTGTTGGATCTTGTCAAATGCTTTCTCTGCGTCTATTGATTGCAGTTTTTATTTTTCTCTTATTGATATGAAGTATTAGGTTGATTGGCTTGTGAATGTTGAACCGTCCTGCATTCCCAGGATGAATCCTACTTGGTTATGATGTATAATCTTTTGATGAGTCTTTGGATTCTGTTTGTTAGTATTTTGTGGAAGATTTTAGGATCTGTGTTCATCAGGGAATTGGTCTGTAATTTTCTTTTTTTTGTGTGTGTTGTCTATGTCTGCTTTGGGTATCAGGGTGATATGTACCTCGTGGAAGCTGTTTGAGAGTGTTTATGTTCCTTCTTTTTTTGGAAGATCTTGAAAAGGACTAGCTTTAGGTCCTTTTTAAAGGTTTGGTAGAATTTACAGGTGAATCCATCTGGATCTGGGCTTTTGTGTTTGGGCAGATTTTTAATTACTGTTTCAATTTCCTCGGTGGTGATAGGCTTATTCAGATATTGCAGGTCTTTTTGTTTTAGCCGTGGGAGGTTAGCGCACTTCAGGTATTTATCCATTTCTTCTAGGTTCTCATGTTTCATGGCATACAGGTTCTTAAAGTAATTTCTGATGATCTTTTGTATTTTGGTGTTTCTGTTGTGATGTTCCCCTTTTCATTTCTGATTCTGTTTATTTGGGTTCTCTCTTTCTCTGTTCTTATAATTCTTGCTACCTAGTGGTTTGTCGATCTTGTTTATTTCTTCAAAGAACCAGCTCTTGATTTCATTAATCTTTTGGATTGTTTTTTGGGTTTCCAGCTTGTTGATTTTCTCTCTAAGTTTTATTATTTCCTTCTTTCTGCCTGGGTTGAGCTCCTTTTTTGTTGGTCTTTTTCTATGTTTTGAGCTGTGAAGTCAGGTTATTTATGTGGGCCCTTTCTCTTTTTGTGATGAATGCTTGTAGAGCTATGAACTTTCCTCTTAACACTGCTTTCGCTGTGTCCTACAAGTTCTTATAGATGGTGTCTTCATTTTCATTTGTTTCCAAGAATCTTTGGATTTCCTCTTTGATTTCGTCAATGACCCACTGGTTGTTCAGCAGTGAACTTTTCAGTTTCCAGGTGTTTGGTTTGACTCCCTGCTTCTGTGTATGGTTAACTTCCGTTTTCAGTCATCATGGTCTGGAAAAATAGCTGACACAATTTCTACCATTTTTATTTTATTGAGGTATGCTTTGTGGTTCAGCATGTGGTCTATCTTGGAGAATGTTCCATGTGCACTGGAGAAAAATGTGTGTTCAACTTTTTTGGGATGAAAATCCTTGTATATATCAATCAGCTCTCTTCCATTTCTTCCTTCAGGGCTAGTACTTCCTTGGTGAGTTTCAGTCTTGTCTATATAACCATAGTTGATGAACAGTGTTGAAATCTCAAACTATTATTGTGCTACTGTTAATGTCTTCTTTGATGTCTATTAGCAGTTGTTTTAAGTATTTTACCTGCCCCTCATTGGGTGCATATATGTTTAGTAGTGTAATTTCTTCCTGTTATACATACCCCTGATATACAACCCACAGCTATGTTGGCAACCCTGGAAGAGATCCAGACCCAACCACTCCAGACTCACAGCTGTGCTGCTCAGCCCCACATGGAAGCAACCCATGGAGCTGACCTCCTGTGGTTGGTAAGGGGCTTGACCAGTTCGTGGCCGAGTTCAACATTGCTCCACGGGTTTGCTCACATGTGCGGGGAGGGGCCAGGCTGGCTGGACTTGGAGTGGGGATTCAGGCTCCTCCGCCCTTTCCTCCCCCTCCTCGCCAGCTACCTTAGAAAGAGAGACATGCTAGATCCACAGCTATGTCGGTGCAAAAAGCCAGTAACAATTATCAACCTCATTCCCATGAACTGAAAGAATGGTTTGAGGCTTTTCCTGTTCCTGGAGCAAGCAGATGCCCCTGGGGTACACTCGCTTGCAACAGGATGTGTGGAGATGTTACTGGTGCCCGCTCGAGCAAATCCATGAACAGTGGGAAGACAAGTGATACATACCCTTAATTACTAAGAAATGGCCTTTATTGTCCCTTCTAACCTTTTCCAGCCTGGAAGTCTATATTGTCAAATACTAGTATGGCCACACTGGCCTTTTTGGAGGGGTTATTTGCATGGAGAATGGTCTTCCTGCCTCTGACTTTGAGTCTGTGTTCACTCTAATTATTCAGATGTGTTTTTGTAGGCATGCTCATTGATTTAAAGAAAGCCTTTGATTCTGTGGAGACTGAAATGGTCATCGAAGCCCTAGCCAAACAGGGTGTTCAGACTCAATACATAAAGATCCTTCGTGAGCTGTGTTATGGATTCACCACCAGGACCTCACCATTCTACAAGGAATTGATCATTGATATCAAAAGAGGGGTTCGGCAGTGTGATACCATTTCACCAAAATTCTTCAGTGCCACCCTTGAGAACATCATGCAACAATTAGAATGGGAAGGAATGGGAATGAAGATAGATGGTTGGCAACTACACCACCTCCGCTTCGCTGATGACATCGTTCTAATAACACCAACATTGGCCAAGCGGCACAAATCCTGGCTGACTTTGACCAAGAATGTGGAAAGATAGGTCTACAGCTGAATCTCAACAAAACTACGTTCATGAGAAATGAACTACTTCCAGAGGCCCCACTCACTCTCAGTGGAACAAACATCTCTGAATGCAGCAGTTATGTGTACCTAGGTCAAGAAGTCAATCTGATGAATGACCTAAAACCTGAGCTGCGCAGGAGGAAGAGAGCGGCATGGAATGCCTTCAAGAGCATTGAAGAAATAGCTAAAAGGACAAAGGACCTCCGGCTCCGGACACATCTCTTCAACTCCACCATTCTCCCTGCATTAACATACGCCTCAGAGAACTGGGCCCTACTAAAGCAGGATGAGAATGCTATTCGGGTCTCCCAAAGAGGAATCGAAAGAGCTATGCTTGGAATATCACGCTTCACTCAAGTGAGAGAAGGAATCCGGAGTTCCGACCTCCGTCGATCCAGAGTCAGGGATGCTGTCTTGTTTGCCAAGGTATCAAAAAATCAGATGGGCTCGCCATGTAATGCGATTTGGAGATGACCACTGGATTAGAGCCGTTCCCGACTGAATCCCACAGGACATCAAAAGATCACGTGGCAGCCCACCTACAAGATGGTCAGATTTCTTTGTTAAGACCCTGAACGAATGGTTTGAGGCTTTTCGTATTCCTGAAGCAACCAGATGCCATGGGCTACACTGGCACATGATAGGGTCAAATGGAAATGTTACTGGTGCCTGCTCGAGCAAATCAATGAATAATGGGATGTCAAGTGATCAAGTGATCAAGTGAACTCAATATGAAAGGAAACAACGTCCTGGGATTTCATTCTAGCTCAGGGCACTTGGACAGAGCTCCCTAATTGTATTTTGCACCTGGTGAGAGGAAGCCCTTCTCACTTTGTTTTTCAGAATGAAAGAGCTTTTCCTTTTTGCCCGCCCCCAATCATTGTGAAAGTACTGCCACCTGCTTGGTGTAAAGCCCTGCCTTTGCCTTAGAAAACTATAAAGGGGCTCTCTTGTTTGGCTGGGTGGGGGAGTGAGGAGTTTGGCGAGTGAGGCGTCTGGATAGTGTGGAGTCTGGTTAACTCAGCTTGGCTGCTCTCTCTCTCTCTCTCTATCTCTTTCTCTCTCTCCCCAATTAAAGAGGGGACTATGCTGGCCCCCAGACTATGCTGGCTAGGAAACCCGACCGACCCTAATACTATTGCAAACTCTGACAGCTCTGATGTCTGGACAAATCTGACTTTTGTGTCTCCAATTGTTTCTCTCTGTAAGCTTATAGTGCATTATTTTCACCTTCTACTGGAGAGGCTGGGGGCAGGCAGGGTATGTCAATATCTGATCAGATACTGGAAATTATGATGAATCAACTGTTGACCCTCTTTGTTGTTTCCATCTGTTCTGATTGTAGTACAGAGTTCTTTAAAGAAGGTTTATCTATATGAAGAAATTCCTGTATTTGACAGTGGAACTAGCAGCTGGACTAAGGGGCAAGTGATGCTAAAAATCTGACAGTGTATGCTCCTAACATATGTTGTATTTGTCGACAGGAAAGTAAGCCTACAAAGTCCTTTGAAATCTGTTTTGGTTGACAGGTCTGGCATCTTGACATAAGTTACTGGAATTACTCCAGTACTGAGTTCTGAGCTATGACCGGTGAGATCTGATCCATTACAGGTGGTTTCTCCAGCAGCCAGAGCTGCTTCTTCAGTGTCTGTAACTATTAGCACATGTCAAGTCTGGCTGACTTCCAACATTAAGATCGCATATACACTCAAGTAAAAACAGTAGTGTACTCAGCTCGTATCACCCATCAAGCTTACAGGGACTTTCTGAGGAAATTGTTTATCAGAGAACTAGGTTTCAAACGATGCCCCGCAGAAGCAGATATACTTGCATGTGGAATAGTAGCAGAGGCCTTTGTATGTGTGTGTCTGTTTGTTGGAGAGGATACAAGAAAACATTCTGAGATGGAACCAGATAGAACCACTGATGATGTACAATCATGGAGTGACTGTTTATAGTCAAAATCAAAGCTTAGTATAGTTTTCCAATAGATGAAAAAGAGGGGATTTAAAAAAAAATTGGAAGCACCAATAAAAATATTTCCAAAAAAATTGGAAGCAAAAAAAAAATGGAAGCACTGTAACTTGCAGAATTGTCAGTGATAGAGTTTCAAGCATTCAAGGTTCCAAAACTGCACCCTCCATCAGTATACCTACTTCCTCCTCTTGCCTCAGGGTCTCCTCCAACCCCTCCCACCCTTAATAAGTTCGATTAGAGGGGATATATTTAAGGTATCAAATCTTTCCAACTTTATGTTTTTGAACTTTATTTAAACACCGCAATTTACAAACTTGTTCACAATACAGTTGTTTCAGGTATTCAGTATATACCAGTCCCACCACCAGTGTGACTTTATTGCCACCAGAGTCCCTAATTTCCTACCCATCCCCCAGGACTCATCCCTTAGCAGGCACGGGTTAATTTACTTTATATTGCTTATTACAACATAATTGGTGTTGCTAAAGTCTTGACCTTTTTACTCAGCTGTTACAGGCAAATTGGGCCCTCTGTTTTATTACTGTTGAACTTGTGGGCTTCTACTCAATATTTTAAAAGTTTGTGTTAATTTGTTATAGAAAGTCAATATTCATCCCCTATCCCACCACTACAACTACCACTTCCACCACTATCATTATATCTGATTTTCCCCAACCACCACTTAAGCCTACCCCATAGCAGACCCTCAGTAATTTATTTTATATTGCTAGTTAGATAATTTTGTTAAAAATGATCAAGAAATATTTTCTTAGAAGAAAGTTAGTGATTGTTTAATCTCATCATGTAGTCATTAAGCCCTTGTATAAGGAATTACCGATATGTTATTATAGGATATGCATTGTGTGTATATATTTTGTTATTGGTTACCTTCTACTTTACATCCATTAAATGTCATGTGCTACTTGGTATATCAGTATAATAGTGCTTGAGATGTGGATGAGTAGTGCTCCAGAAATTTCAAAAATTTTAATGGGGGATAAAGTTGAAGTTAAATTTTTAACTGGATGGTGACTGGGGTATGGGCATGACTACAGGGCCTCCAGGAAGAATAGGGAGATTGGGGAAAGTGGCCCATTCCCAACTCTGAAAGCCTGGAGATGTCAGTCACACAACCTGCCTATCTGAGTTTTTCAATGGATTAATATCTGGGTGGAGCTCATCAGAGCAGTGGAGTCTGGCTTTAAACATGGTGGCAATTGTGGAGTATGGAGGTTTTTGGCTGCTGGGTCTCTGTTGGGATGGACCAGAACCAAACCCATCCCTCCTCGGGGTGCCCCAGTTGATTCAGTCTGACATGGAGACTGAAAAAAAATTCCCTCTCTGCCTAGAGGGAATTTTTTTAATTACTTTTCAGTTTGCTTAGTTTTTTAGTTACTAATGCTTATGCTCTACAGTGTAATTGACTGTAATGTGTGTGTGTTTGTGTGTGTACTTCTATGTGCTTTTTCTTGTTTATGATGCCTGAGGTAAATAAGGGTCTTTTAAGCATCAGAAATAAGAAAATATATAGTTAATTTGCTGAAACGAATTTATAACTGATATTTAAAGCCAAGAGTTTTAGTGTACCATAGTTTATTGGAGCACATATATGTTTTTCTGTATCTGACCTGAAGAACTAATATCTTTGACCACCCCAAGTTGTTAGTGTAGTCCTGCTTGAGATGTTAGCCTTTTGGGAGGAGTTTAGAAAAGTTGGCGACAAAGTTAATTCTGTTTTTCATTTGATTTTTGATTTCTTATGAGAAAGTAAAAATTAAATATCTATGTTCTTTGTTTTACCCATTCCAAATCTATAACTTTTATCTGTTTCTTGCTTGTTCACATATTCATTCATTAGTAGTTCATAAGGATTTGAAGCTGCTTAAAACAAGAGTGAATGGGGCCGGAGGCGATAGCCCAGCGGGTAGGGCGTTTGCCACGCGGCCGGCCAGTGCCGGCCCGGGTTCGATCCCGGCATCCCATATGGTCCCTCGAGCACCGCCAGGAGTAATTCCTGAGTGCAGAGCCAGGAGAAACCCCTGAGCATTTGCGGGTGTGACCCAAAAAAGCAAAAAAAAAAAAAAAGAGTGAATGATAAAATAATTTAGAAATTAAAATAAAAATGAAATTAAAATAAAATAATTATAAACAAAGTAAAAATGGGTTCTAAGTAAGAGGTTAGCACGCATGGACACCGGGGAAAGTTGATTAAGGAGTCTGGAGAAGGGTATACACTATTGCTTAGCCTAGACCTTTGTGTCAAAAATACACAAATATTAAAATAGAGGGGCTGGAGCGGTAGTCCAGTGGATAGGGCATTTGCCTTGCGCGCGCCGGCCCGTGCTGCCAGCCCGGGTTCGATCCCCGGCATCCCATATGTCCCCTGAGCACCGCCAGGAGTAATTCCTGAGTGCAGAGCCAGGAGAAACCCCTGAGCATTGCCGGGTGTGACCCCAAAAAGCAGAAAAAAAAGATTAAAAAAGAAAAATTCCCCTCATGTAATTATTGTGAGTACTTTGCTTTGTGTTATTGTAACATTTGGGGGAGGGGGTGGAACAAGAAGAGTAACAATAGTCCATATGTCCCTCCCATCTCTTTAGAGAAGTGTGCAGAATGTAATGCTCTTTTGTAAAAATGTTTTATTATTTTTAAAATAAATTTGGTGAACCTGTTTTTTTGTTGGTCATTTTTGGAGTTGTTTTAAAAAAGTTTCATAATCTGCTTTTAAACTAAACAGTTTGATTTTTCAGTTCCTCTGTTGGTTATAAATGCATCTTCTTGGGTATAGGTAAAATACTGTGGCAAATTCAATTCTGGCACTTGCTTAATTTGAATGTCCATTGATTGTGGAGAGACTCTGTAAGTACTCAGGCTTACATATTGATTGTGGAGAGACTTCATATGTACTTAGGCTTACATATAATATGCTGAGGGATTTTGATTTAATTTTTTTTGGCAAGTGCTTGCTTCTACTTGGCAGCATTTAAAAAATTTCTTTTTATTTAAACACCATGATTTACAAAGTACAGAGCTTTTCACAATATAGTTGTTAGAGAGATTCATTGTTCAACACCAATCTCACCACCGGTGGTGTGCCCCCCCCACCAGATATCCTCATTTCCCATCCTACCCCCACCCCCATGCCTGCTCCCTTAGCTGGCACAAATTATATTAACCATTACAGCCCATATAAGGGAATAGTATTGATAAAGTCATAATTTTTTTTCTGAGTTGTTATGTGCAAGTCTGGCCAATTTCTGTTCTTGCATTCACTGTCTGATTTTCTAGAATGCAGTGAGTTTCTACTAGAAACCTTACATCCATCACCACTGTACCTATGGACAACTATTACTATCTATCACTATCTTCCCGTTAGTCATCTATCTGCTAGAGCGGGCACCAGTAATATCTCCATATGTCCTGTCTCATGCTAGTAGAACCCAAAGGCATCCGCTTGCTCCAGGAACATAAAGAACCTCAAACAATTATATTAGGTCACGGGAATGACCTAATATAAATGTTACTGGTATTTGGCATATCAAATACTACATGAGCAGCTTGCCAGGCTTGCCATGCGGGTGGCATACTGTTGTAGTCACTTCTAAATAAAGCATTTATTGATAAACTGTGTGGCCTCGATAGTCTGGTCTGCTGGGTGGAGTTGTGACAAGAGGGAAGTCCGGATGTGGAAAATGGCGGGCCCCATGGAGTAGGGGAGGGTGGTCTGGCTTGTTGTGAGGCTCTGCTGGGGTGGCAGGCCAGGGCTAGAACCCGCCATGCCTCCCGGGCACCTCACGAGCATTGGGCCCAGGGAGAGCAAGTAGCAGCAAGTGCACAACACTTATTTCAAATTTTTTCTCAATCTCTGTTTGAACTCGTTCTATGCATACACTGAATAATCTATTCTATATTGTTTGTTGGAGCTAATTCTCTAGATACAGTCAATGAATATGTTCTTAGACAAAAGTCAATGGAAGTTATTAAATCTCCATTTTGCCATTTGAGCCCAATGTATAGTAAATTATCGATATGTTCCTACAAACCACACATCATGCCCACACACTTGTAATTGTATGCCTCATGCTTAGTTCTGTGAAATGTGATGGGATCCCTGGTGCATCAGTATACCAGGCTTTCAGATATTATGCAGCTGCAAAGCACCGGTGCGCCAAAGGAGCAGCTCTTCCGCGCGTCTGAGTTCCTGGATCATGGTCGACTGCACTAACAAAAGTAGTGGGCATACCCACGGACCTTCTGAAGAGGACCAAGGTGGGGAAAGGGCCCCACCTTTCATATAGCTCCATGGAAGCCCGGTATGTATAGCCATGGAGCCCCGCATACCTGGGCTTAAAATAGGCTTCTCTTGGGTGGGGCTCTGACAAGCTGTGGAGTCTGGACCTTGAAAATGACTGCAGTCATGGTGTTTGAGGTTTTTCTAGCTTCTGAGGCTTTATTGGGCGGCAGGGGAAGGCCAGAACATACTCCCCCTCCTCCCCCAGGACTCAGTAGCAGTTTTATTTGATAGTAGTTGTGAAAATAGGTATCACTTCACTTGTGAAAATAGGTGGGAGACAATTTTATAAAATGGTATATATCTAGAAGCCCATTGATCTTCAGGTTTATTAATCAGATTGTTTGGTTTTGGAAGTGACTGATGCTTAATAAATTCTGATTTTTTAAAAGTAGGTAATCTCACCTATAGATATAACTGTTAGCTTGCTCTAGTGTCTTATTAGTTAAACTTTGTAATATACACACATTGTTTTCCCATCATATGCAAATTGAAAGAAAAAAGATGTACCAGTTTTCTGTTGTACATTGGATTATGTAGGAAATGTTTGTGAAAAAATTTGGGCTGGGAAAATGGATAAAAGTTCCTGTGGATGCTTTGTGTAATATTGTGGCATTTGTATTGGTAGTTAAAGTTCACTTCCAGATGAAACTCCCATAATGCTAGGTTTGATATTGCCCAGTTTGAAAAGGAGTTGATCAACTCCTGTAAAGTTTGTTAAAGTTAATACAGTAAGCTTAAAAAAATACACCAACAGCATGAACCTTCTGTGGTTGGATGAAATCAGTAGTAACTACTATCTGCCCAGTGAGAAATGACAATGAGTTAGACTTTGAAACTCAGGATTACGTGGAACATTAACAATTGAAAAGTAGAAAAGAAAAAAAAATCCCCAAAACAACAGATTTGGTGTTTTGTCTGTTTTTATTAGCCCAGTGCTGGCATGATGTATTCTCTTAATGGGATGTTTTTGTTTAAGTAGATTCATTTTATGATGTTTGCAAATGTGAAGAGTCGAGACTATAGGACCTACATTTTTTTCCTGAAACATGTGCATTCATGACTCTTGAGCTCATGATTCATGAAAATTCTTATTTGTCTTTGTGCTATTATAGTAGTGTTGTGACACTACATGGTAAGTGTTTAGAAGTCTGGGTTGAGAGGAATAATTTGTGGCTAGTGTTAAATCACAGACACTGCCATGCTTTCTAATTCTATATGCCTCTCTCACTCTCTCTGTGTCGCACACACACACAACACACACACTCTGAAATATTTATGAAGCTATTTGGTACTCAGAGGAAATCAGACTTTAGCACAGCTGAGACTCTCTTCTCTCTTGTCAGTGGTTTTGTTGAAAGCTCATCTTAATAAATGCACCAGAGAGGCATTTTTGAATAAGAAATAGTCATTAGGCTTTGTGAAATGTCCAGGTGGAATAAGCATTAGATGCTTTTGTTGTTTCTGCCACTTTGGTTAATGAAGCTGTCCCCTTTATAATATAATTAGAGCTAGAACAACTCTCCCACCAAATATAAAATGACACACATAGGTTCTTGTTACATTGTTCTATCCCTCTGAAGTGCCTCAGGAACCCAGGACTTATTGTAAAAGGTAAATACAGCCCATCAAGAAAATGGTAATTTCCTGAGAGAAATTCTACTTCTCACGGACTGTTTATGAGAGTCCCCATTGTATCAAATCACATTTTTGTGCTTAAGAACAAAAGAAACTGTTTCATAAACATAGTTTTGTTGACTTTGGGTGAGGCACTTTTAAGAGGTTAGGTAACTTAATACTTCTAAATGCAAAATCAGAATTAAAGAGAAAGGTGTCCGGTGAATTCTATAAAACTGAAGATAAAATTAGTTTTTAAATTCAGTAGTTTGACTCCTATTAGCACAGGATAAGTCAGAAAAAGTGTAGAACTCCCAGGGAAAAAAAGATTCTCCCAGGAGAAACAGTTGTGCCGTTCTTTACGGTTGAGTAAATCAGAGAAACTTTTCTTAGGTAAGATGGTATTTGGCCTGCCTCATGGCACTAGTTTTTATACATATTGTATCAACTTCACAGTGCTGACTTGCTTCCTATTTTGATTACATGCTCCATTCATTTGTCCTCCAAAGTTCCCCATTTTATTTCAGGAGTTCAGGATTTGATATACATAAGCAAAAACACTGAGAGACTCACAGACATGGGGCAGAGCTTCTACTGGCTCTCCCTGTGCCCAGCTGCTCACAAGGCGCCCAGGAGAGATGGCAGATTCTAGCCCTGGCCCGCCACCCCAGCAGAGCCTTGCAACAAGCCAGACGACCCCCCCACTCTATGAGGGCCTCCATTTTCCACATCTGTCCTCTCTCATCAGAACTCCACCCAGCAGACCAGCCTATCACAGCCCGGCTCGAGCGGCCGCACGGTTCATCGATAAATGCTGGACTTAGAGATGACTACAAGAGTATGCTACCTGCACGGCAGAGCCTGGCAAGCTACCTGTGTTGTATTTGATATGCCAAATACCAGTAACAATTATAGACCTCATTCTGGAATGGATTGAGGCTCTTTATGTTCCTGGAGCAAGCAGATGCCCTTGGGCTCTACTGGCATGAGACAGGACATATGGAGATGTTACTGGGGCCCGCTGGAGCAAATCGATGATGAACGGGAAGACAGAGACAGTGATACAGTGAAGCAAAAACACTAAAGAGTAAAGAAAATGGATGCTGCAGAATTGAAACATCTTAAGCCTTAAACCGGGATATGTGGCTTTTCTCTACTGAATTGAATAGCTTGACATCTTTATCCATCTTTTGTAGCAACTGGAGTTAAAGTGTGATGATGTTTCCATAGACCCAGGAAAACACATAGTTTGGGAATTTGGGGTAATGCATGTTAAATCTCTAGATGTCTCTTATTTATTTATTTTTAAAAAATGAAGTACTGTGAGATACACAGTTACAAAGTTGTTCATGAATGGGTTTCTGTTATGCAATGTTCCAACACTGGTCCCTTCACGAGTACATTTCCTACCACCAATGTCTCTAGTTCCATACCCGTCTCCACTCCCAGTCTGCCTCAATGGCAGCACTTTCCCTCTCTTTCTCTCTTGCTCTCTCTCTTTCTTTAGGCATTATGGTTTGTAAGATACATACTGAAAGGGTTTCCCTATATATTCCTTAACGTATTTTCAGCACTCAATTCTTGTCCCAAGTGACCATTTCCAACTATTTAGATGTCTTTTAATTACTAATGCAGAATTAGCATTGGTTAAATTATGTTTGAATTTATAACATATGTGAAATTTCAGATTTGTGGTATTTTTCATAGAGCTTCATGGTGTTTATGAGGAAGGGGTATATATTCTAATGTGATTTCACTTGTTTATTTAAAAAATGTTGGCCTTACTTCTAGTAGGAAGTGAGCTCAGTTACAGCCTGAGAATTGTAGTTCATGTATCCATTCTGTCATTCATGAGTTCTAACATTTTGCTATCTTCATAGAGAACAGAGGAGTTGCATCAGTCCCGGGCCATAATGATGGGAGAAAACCATGAAGGGCGCCATGCTCAGGGGTTACTCCTGGCTCTGCACTCAGGAATTACTCCAGGCAGTGTGTGGGGGACCGTATGGGATGCTGGGGATGGAAACTGGGTTGGACGCATGCAAGGCGAATGCCCTCCCGCTGGACTATTTCTCCAGCCCTGGCTTCTCGTTTATGACTGCATAAAAAAATAAAGAAAAAGCAAAGCCAGGTCATTCATCTGGAAAGGCAAAAGGCAAGAATCATGAAGACCTTGGCAATCTGGGGCTGGAGAGATAGTACAGATAGTAAGGTCCTTACCTGGGTTCAATCCTGGCTACCCCTATGGTCCTCCTAAGTCTGCCAGGAGTGATCTCTGAGTGTAGACTCAGGAGTAAGCCCCTGAGCACTGCTATGTGTGGCCCTGAAACTAAACAAAAATCAAGACCCTCTGAAGTTCAATTATTGTCTGTTAGTAACTCCCACTTTTTTTTTTTTTGTCTTTGAGTCACATCCAGCAGTGCTCAAAACAACTTCTGCCCTGGTTTGGTCCCTGCTGGCAAGTGCTCGGGGACCAAGATGCCGGGCGGTTAATCAAGGCCTCGTGCCCATAAAGCATGCTCTAGCACTGTGATAACCCTCGCTCAAACCCCACTTTGTATTCCAGTGAGTACTTGTGACTTGTTTTCAAAGGGATCTGTCAGAGTTGGTGAAAGGTTTGGAAGCTCTCAGGAGAGACAGTTAGCTTGCTGCAGAGGAACAGAGGGAAATCTTAGGCAGGTCTGAGAGGTAACAGGGTGGGGGTTGCCAGCAGCAAAGAGAAGCAAGGGCATTCTGCAGGAAGAAGATGGAAGAAACCCAGAGGTAGGGAAGCCAGTGCAGCCAGATTAGAGCAGTGGTTGGATACCTGTGCAGAATAGAGCAGTGGTTGGATACCTGTACGACCTGGTGTAATTGTGAGGTTAGGTGAGAAAAATGAACATAATATCTAATATAATTTGAGCCCCTTGAGGTGTTGCAAGTGTGACTGTGGTGCCCAGCTGTGTAAGCAGGTGGGCAGACAGGAGACAGACTTGTCTACATCCAGGGCTCTGCCCCATGGGCCCTGGATGGTTGATAGTCTGACATAGGAAAAGACTGGGCCCCCTGGGATGAACCCAGAGCCATGGCAGAGCCTGGCAAGCTACCTATGGTGTATTCGATATGCGAAAAACAGTAACAATAATGGATCTCATTCTCAACGAATGAAGACGTTACTGGTGCCCGCTCAAGCAAATTGATGAACAACAGGAAGACAAGTGGCAAGTGACCTTTTAGTAGGAAGTGAGCTCAGTTAAAACAGCCTGAGAATTATAGTTCATGTATCCATTCTGTTATTCATGAGTTCTAACATTTTGCTATCTTCATCTGAGTTTTACCAATGCAGCAAGTAACCATTTATTAGGACAAGTGATAGGAAAACCTGAGGTTTCTATCACTTGGTTTTTATAGATAGCAGAGGGTAAATAAGCTATTGCTATTTATTTGCCACACTGTTTTGTTAAATTTTACTTTTTTGTTGTTATTTAGAGCATATTATGGATAGAAAATTTATGGCTAGAAAATTATTTTACCTCTTTAAATGTTGTTACTGACATTTACCCTATGCACTAAACAAAGAGTGTTTAGCATACTGAAGACAGTTTCCACCCTTCATTCAATTTAATTTACACATGATAATTTCCATCTCTGCCTCTTTGTGGCCTGCCACAATGATATGGAAAAATCACTTATGAATATTTTGTGAAAGAAAATTACTTTGAAAAAGGGAAGAGAGTAAAGTTGTGTGTGGAAACCACTTAGATATGGACAAAGTGTGAATAATGAAGGTGTCTGAAGGACAGAATGACTAGGCTGATGTGTACAGTGCAGAAGGTCAGAACCAGGAGTCAGAGCCAAGGGTCAGGGATGTGACTCAAGTGCTAGGTCACATGCCGTGTCTGTGCAAGTTCCTGAGTTCACTCCTTAGCAAGTCACAGTTCCCAGCAGCAGTCGGTGTACACCCCACCCAAGGATCTATGCCAGGCTTATCGCACAGATGGAGTACAGTGGTAGGGTTAGGAGTGTTCAAAAAATAATTTTTAGAATTTTGTTAGAATTTTTAGAATGTAGAATTAGGTGGTGAAAGGTAAACTGATGGAGGACCCAGTTTTCTTGTTCTCAGAATAGCAAGAAGTAGATGAACATGAGCAAAGATACTTGGGAGTCATTTTCATTTATTTGAAGTGAAAGCTTTACAGAGATACAGTATTGACAAAAAATGTGCTTCAATTTGGTCTGGGTTGTTTGCACAAATATGTGAGAATGCCTGCTATTTTCTTCTGTAATTCTTAGAGGTGCCTTATAATGCATCTGAGCAGATATTTTCCTTTCTCTTCTTCCTATTGCCTCCTTATTGTCCATCCTTGTATTGTCCTCTTCCTCTTCCTTTTCCTTCTCTTCCCTGCTCCTCCTCTACCCTTCCCCTGACCATTCTCTTTCTTTATTCCTTTTCTCTTTCTGACTTAAATCATGATTCATTTGCATCTGTATAAGCACAAGAAGCAAGAAGAGAAGAAAAATTCTATTTTATGGGCACAGTGTATGTATGCAGAGCCTAGGGGGGTTAAGTATCACTGTATCACTGTCTTCCCGTTCATCATCGATTTGCTCGAGCGGACCCCAGTAACATCTCCATATGTCCTGTCTCATGCTAGTAGAGCCCAAGGGCATCTGCTTGCTCCAAGAAAATAAAGAGCCTCAATCCATTCCGGAATGAGGTCTGTAATTGTTACTGGCATTTGGCATATCAAATACAACACGGGTAGCTTGCCAGGCTCTGCCATGCAGGTAGCATACTCTTGTAGTCATCTCTAAGTCCAGCTTTTATTGATGAACTGGCGTGGCCGCTTGGGGCCGCGTGAGCCGGACTGTGATAGGCTGGTCTGCTGGGTGGAGTTCTGACGAGAGAGAAGTCCGGATGTGGAAAACGGAGGCCCTCATGGAGTAGGGGGGTCGTCTGGCTTGTTGCAAGGCTCTGCTGGGGTGGTGGGCCAGGGCTAGAACCCGCCATCCCTCCTGGGCACCTCGTGAGCGGCTGGGCACAGGGAGAGCAAGTAGCAGCTCTGCCCCATGTCTGTGAGTCTCTGGACCGGCATACTTGAACTGGATTTAAAAGACTGCTGCAGGGTGGAACTCTGCAGGGGGTTAAGTATTGAGCACAATGGCTGATATTTTGAATTTTCTCATATGGAATATCAACTGTGTGTAGTGTTTTTATTGAAATTGTGCTTAAGACTTTCTAAAGCCTCCTAGTGAATATGTTCAGTTAAAACAATTTTTCTTTTTTCTTTTTTTGGGGCTGCCCTGCTAGCATCAAGCTATCACGTAAGTCCCATCTCAAGCATTTTCACAAGCGACCCAGAAGAGGTGAGACAAGGTGGGGAGACAGTGGAAGGCTTCTACCTTTTCTGGAGGCTTCTACTTTGCTGGTGTGTTGGAGGCAGTATGGGTAGAACAGAGAAGAAAAGAAGCATCATCTACAACAGAGGAAAGGCTGCCGGATAGCCTTATGCACTGTGGGCCCCAGGGAGGGAAACTGAGGGAGCTTCCCAGAAGGTGGGGCGCAGGCTCCTGGAGCCATGGCTGATTCCTCCAGCATGTCATCAGGGTCACATTCTGTTGCTTTGAAAGACCTGGGAGGAATCACCAGATTCACAAAGAACTTCAACTCTGGTTTGGAGTGTGCTTCTCACTAACTCTCTACATGTATTGGGTTTAAGGGTTTGTCTTTTCTGAGGGAAAAGGTTCAAATGAATGGCCATTGGTGACCTGGGGGATTTTGATCTAATTACTAGATGACAGAGACTAGATACACTTGAAAGAAAAATTAAGGACTCTCAGAAAATGGTCAAAGACAGAGTTGGACGTAACCTTTGGATGTTGGAGTTGAGGACTTTGAGTATTCACTTAGGCCGACTCTAACTGAAACGTCCTAATCTGGCAGCTCATTCAGAGTTTTGTGTGCCTGCTTCCCAGCCCTGTCATTCACATTTAAAGCTCACTTTAGAGTGAGAATGTGAACTTACAATTCAAGGGAGGTAAGAAGTAGGCAATTTCTCCTCACCTCTGTCCTTTTTAAAGATTCGTGCCCCTTCGGCCTATTGTGAAAATGCTCTACATGCTAGTAGAGCATGTAGTTTCCTGAGCACTAGGTTTTCTCTTACGTGGAGTACCTCACATAACAGGTGATGCCAAGATTTCTCTTGTAGCTCCCAGTGAACTATGGTAATCAGTTTATCCAACCATCTAGATAAGAAACATGAGTTCCCTGCATCTTTCCTCCATTTCATCACTTAAATGAATGCAAAATGCTTTTGACCTGACTTGCATTTGTGTTGCTCAAATTCATCTCTCTGCTGTTTGGTCACTCATATTGACACAATGACTTCCTCAGAGGAAGCTCTTCCTTTCTCTCTTTGCCTTGTCTGTCTGTGCCATTTGGTGACCCATTATGCTCTGTACTGCTATGGTACTTGCTCAGAACCGACCACTCAACTCTAGCTTCTACTGTTTCTCTTTCATGGATTTCTGTGGCAGAAAGAGGAAGTATCTGCTGGACTCCCCTGCTTACCTCTCAACCTTGTTCTGAAGTTCTTGCTACTGTGTCTTCACTGTGACCAAACAGGCCTTTGCAGTGTGTGGGCCCTGCCTACTGTCTCAGCACAGAGCTCCAGTGTGAGTCATCATTGTTTTGGGATCCCTTGGAGCTTCATTCTCTGCCTTTATTGTCTTTAGTTTGTGAAGAGATGATAAAAGAGTACTTCGATGAGAGTCTGTTTCTTGTTTTCCTATTAAACAAAAAGCAAGGGCAACTCTGCTTATCACAGATTACTTGCACCAGGTTCTGCTTATAGTAGGCATTTAACACGCCTTGTCAAGAAAATAGTATTTCTAGTTTTGGGGGATGATTGTTTTTGGTTCTCTTATCAGTCATCTTCTACAGGCCATTGTTTGTCTAGAATAATGACAAATGGTGACACACTGTTATCCCCCCTTATTAGGTACCCTGGCAGTGTGTCCTGGCAATGTCCTGTTGTCACACACCAATCCTTTCTGTTTATAACCTCCTTCAATCAGACTCTACTTTGGGAATTTTAGTGGGATAACTTCTCAGAAGGATTCACAAAATAACTTTCTCAGACACAGTTTGATGGAAGCATTTTATTAAAAAATTGCACCTTATCCCAATTTTTCTTTGTGGAATCTTAAATGGGAAAGAAAAACAAGAGCTGTGTGGCCAGGCCAGGCCCAGCTTTATAATTCAACATCTGTAGCTTCAACTCCAAGACATTCTGAAAAACTGAAGTGATTTCCTGATTAATTTGACAGCAGTCTTTGGCGGACCTGAACTCTTGTGGCCGTAGACCTGATTCAAGATGATGGGAGGCCATTTATAAGCTGTATTTTACTTAGTGTGAGTAGTCACATGCTTTGCTGAAGAAATGATGATAATGTATTGGATACTGCTTGACATGTTGCATAATATATAGAATGTGTACTTTATTATTTTAAAAGACATGAAAAATTTTTTAATTTTAGGATTTTTGATTCACACACTTAGAAGATTTGATAAAGAAATGCACTGTGTTTTTCACATGTCTAGTCTAATGGTAACATTTTTCATATCTATAGAACAGTATCTAAACTTGACAGTGGTAGGACCCATGAACATTATTTGGATCTCACCAATTTTCCTTATACTCACTTTTTCCTGTGTGTGTTTGGCCCCTTGCATTTTTATAGCATGTAGATTTGTATGACCACAATCAGCACAGTTAAGAAAAAAAAAGTTCGTTACCAGGATCCCTCTTGCTAACTTAGTAGAGCCACACCACCTTACTCCATACTGATTTCTGAAGCCACTAGTCTATATTTTGTCATTTCAACAAAGCTATAGAAATGGAACCGCGTTATTTAACCTTTTGTTTATTTGGCAGCATTCCTTCAGTGAACCATGAAAACTGTTGCATGTTTTCAATATTTAAAAATCCTTAACTCCAGGGTACCTTTTTCCTGAGAGGTGTTGGTTAAAGGGGCATGGACAGGCACGGATAGCCTGCCACTTGCCTCTGTAGGACGGGCCACCTGATCTTTCATACTTGAGGCGCTTTTGAGCTATTCTGGGTTAAACTTCTAGTAGCTTTAATTAGCAATCTGGTCTCCTTATTTTGTATCTCACCCTTTCCCTGAGCTGCACCTGTGTCCTTTCCCCTACGGATGAATGTGGAATAGGCAGACTCAGGGTTCCCTGCCTTGGCTGGTGGATTCTCTTTCCCAGACCTGCAGAGTTGACTACCAGGTCTCTCCTTGGAGACCGCCTAGTATGAGTGGCATGAGTGTCAGTTTCAGTAGAATGAAGCCCAAAGTACAGTTGCTGTTGATAATCTAAAAAATTCAGTATTTTCTCTGTTAAACTGACCTAAGAAAATACTTTGGAAGATTTATGGTGCAATTTTGTAATGTTCTGCTCTTGATATTGGATTTAAAACACCTCTCTGAAGGAGATAGTGAAAGAGCGTACGAAAGAGAGAGCCATTGAGAATGAGTGAGAGAGCATGAAAGAGTGGGCAAGAGAGGGAGAAGACACTGAGAGCAAGAGAACGAGACAGCGAGAGACAGCAAGAGAGTGAGAATGAGAGCAAGCGAGCGAAAGTGAAAGAGAGACAGAGAGAGAGACAGACAGACAGACTTCAAAATTGCTAATGATGTTTGGAGAAGAACAATACCTGGCAGAATAGCCCCTGGATGGTCATTTATCACATCTGTTCTTGTATCTGTTTGTCATGCCAACCTGCTGTAATAGAAGACAAAAAATACTTGATGTGATAATGCTGTTCCTCAACCACCCTTCATTAATTTATTCTTCTCCTTTTTGAAGAGAGATAAACTAAGAAAAGAGTTATAAGATCCATATGATTTTGTTTCTTTCTCACCCTACTTTAGGTAAAAGCTTATTTAGGTGAAAGCTAAGACCTCAATGGACAGTTGATGGGAAACTTTCCACAGTTTGAATGTTTCATTTTTTCCATCTGGCATTTGCATTGTGCAGAATGGAAGAGGACTGCTCAGTAATACTTTGGTTAGCACTGACTTGCCAAAATCTTGCTTTTGGGAATATCAGCAGGATCCACTGAGTCCCTGAGAAACCAATTAGGAATGAAGAGGGAAGAAAAAATTAATATCTAATCCTGGTATATTTTTCATCTAAGAAACTGCTTGTCCTTATCCCAGAGAGAAGTAACAACTATTTGGCAAATAAGAAAGATAATAAAGGAAAATTGAAAACATGTAGGGAAGGGTCAGAGGTGGAGCTCAGTGGTAGAGCTCCTGCTTTTGCATGTGGGAGGCCATGGGCTCAGTCCCTGGCACCACCTTCCCACCAAAGGGTAATCTGAGCAGCGTCTTTTAAACTGCTTTTTTGTACCAAAGGAAAATGGAAAACTTCACATAAAAAAGCTATGTGCTCTTTAAAGGTATATGGAAGAAAGGAGGAAAAAGGAATGAATAGTTCTCTCCAAAAAGATTTTCCTTAAGTCTTTTTTTTTGTTTTGAAATCCCAAGAAACTATTTTGATAATAGAATTATTCTAATTGAAATCTGTAATGATCCTCACACAGTGTAGTCAGTTACTGATGATTATTTCCATGTCAGATAAAATAATTTTTCTTTATGCAAGTATGATAGCACTGGAGAAAACATTATAGTGAATGATGGCCCTTTGTTTTACATCTAAACATTGCTTCCCTGAAAGTAAAGTAGTGAAAACTAACTCTGATCCTATCTTGGAAGTCTGTAGAAAAGTCGTAGCATCTAAGGAAAAAGCACAGGAGGGAGTACATCTGTCCTGTGAGGAGGAGGCGGGGGTTGAGGGACAATGGGCACAAACAGCCAAGTTGTCAGGCTTGAATTTTTAGCCTAAATTACAGGCACATAGTTATTATTATTTGTATCACTTGATCATTTGACATCCCGTTATTCATCGATTTACTCGAGCGGGCACCAGTAACATTTCCATTTGACCCTATCACGTGCCAGTGTAGCCCAATGGCATCTGGTTGATTCAGGAATACAAAGAGCCTCAAACTGTTCGTTCAGGGTCTTGACGAAGAAGTCACTGACCATCTTGTACGTGGGCGGCCACATGATCTTTTGACATCCCGTGGTATCCAGTTGGTAATGGCTCTAGTCCAGCGGTAGTCTCCAAATCACATTACATGTCCAGCCCATCTGATTTTCGATGCCTTGGCAAACAAGACAACGTCCCTGACTCTGGAACAGCGACGGAGGTCGGAGCTCCGGATTCCTTCTTTCACTTGGAGTGAGGCATGATATTCCAAGCATAGCTCTTTCGGTTCCTCTTTTGGGAGACCGGATAGCTTTCGTGAGGCCCAGGTCTCTGAGGCGTATGTTAATGGAGGGAGACCGGTGGAATTGAAGAGATGTGCCGGAGCCGGAGGTTCTTTGTCTTTTTTAACTATTTCTTTGATGTTTATGAAGGCATTCCATGCCGCTCTCTTCCCTCCTGTGCAGCTCAGGTTTTAGGTCATTTATCATGTTGACTTTTTGTCCTAGGTATACATAACTGCTGCATTCAGAGATGTTTGATTCATTGAGAGTGAATGGGGCCTCTGGAACTAGTTCATTTCTCATGAACATAGTTTTGTTGAGATTCAGCTGTAGACCTATCTTTCCACATTCTCGGTCAAAGTCAGCCAGCATTTGTGCTGCTTGGCTAATGTTTGGTGTTATTAGAACAATGTCATCAGCGAAGTGGAGGTGGTGTAGTTGCCTATCTTCACTCCCAATCCTTCCCAATCTAATTGTCGCATGCACGCTTCGAAGGGAACAGCACCAGGCCAGACAAAGTCAGACTCGAACACCTGAAGAATCTGCCTTCAGTACTCATCAATACACTAAGCTCAGCTCTTCACAAGCTACCTGTCTGAATGCAAGGTGCACTCCCAATGGAAAACTAGCAGGACAGTTCTACTGTTCAAGAAGGGAGACATCCACGACATTGGCAACTACCGCCCCATCTGCCTGTTGTCTGTCATCTACAAACTGTTCTGTTCTACTTGAGTCATCCCTGAACAGGATTGGCAGAATATTAGATGAAGGACAATCATGCGAGCAAGCTGGCTTCCCAAAAGGATTCAGCACAATCGACCATATCCACACGGTAACCAAGCTCATTGAAGTTTGTTGGGAGTTCAAGATGCCACTCTGTCTCACGCTCATTGATTTAAAGAAAGCCTTTGATTCTGTGGAGACTGAAGCGGTCATTGAAGCTTCAAGCCCTAGCTAAACAGGGAGTTCAAGCCCAATACATCTAGATCCTTCGTGAGCTGTATGCCGGATTCATCATGAGGATCTCACCATTATTTGTATAACTGAAATATTTGAAATTCGGAGAATAGGAATTTATTTATTTATTTATTTATTAAATTTTTTTATTTTTTACAATTACAAAGTTATCACGATCACGATCACGATCTTCCCGTTAATCATCTATTTGCTAGAGCGGGCACCAGTAATATCTCCATATGTCCTGTCTCATGCCAGTAGAGCAAAGGGCATCGGCTTGCTACAGGAACATAAAGAGCCTCAAACCATTATATTGGGTCATAGGAATGACCTAATATAATTGTTACTGGCATTTGGCATGTCAAATACAACACTAGAGCAGCTTGCTAAGGCTTGCCGTGCGGGAGGCATATTATTTAAACACCTCCAAATAAAGCATTTATTGATGAACCACGCGGCCGCTTCGCGAGCCAGGCCGTGATGGGCTGGTCGGCTGGGTGGAGTTTTGAAGAGAGGGAAGTCCAAATGTGGAAAATGGCGGCGCCCTATGGAGTGCGTGGGGTCGTCTGAGCTTGTTGTGAGGTTCTGCCGGGGTGAGTCGGGCCAAGGCTAGAACCCACCATGCACTCTGACTGCCTCTATGAACGGCTGGGCACAGGGAGAGCAAGGAACCGCTCTGCCCCATGTCTAAGAGTCTCTGGACCAGCATACCTGGGCCGGATTGAGGAAGAAACTGCTGTAGGGTGGTGTTGTATGATCCAGGCTGTGATGGGCTGGTCGGCTGGGTGGAGTTCTGGGCCGGATTGAGGAAGAAACTGCTGCAGGGTGGGTGTCGATGATCCAGGCTGTGATGGGCTGGTCGGCTGGGTGGAGTTCCTGAAGAGAGGGAAGTCCGATATGGAAAATGGTGGCGCCCTTGGGTGGGTGGGGGTCGTCTGACTTGTTGTGAGGTTCTTCTGGGTGGTGGGCCAAGGCTAGAACCCACCATGCCTCGCGACCCTTTTCATGAACGGCTGGGGCTGGAGAGGCCAGAAGTTATACAATTAAAAAGTTCATATTTTGGGTTTGGGCCCTAGTGTTCCAGAGTGACCCATTCAGCCAACCAGTGCCATCACTCCTCCACCACCATCGTCTACGGTTCCCTCCCCACCCCCTAGCCCTCCTCCACGCATGGTTCCTTTATTGCTCTCCTTCCTCTCACTTTCTCTTTTCCTCCTTCCAGACTATGGATTGCAGAACATACCTTAAAAGGTTGTCATGTGTATCCTTTGCCTCTATTTAATGCTTAGTTCTAGGTTAGGCACCAGTACCCTTGATAATTGTTAGATACCGCCTCCATTTTCTGTCTACCTAGTTCTCTGATTTCCACAGTTTGCGATAATTACCTCCTGCGACAGACCGCCTGACATATGTTTCACTTGACCTTTGGATATTGGTATCATAATCCCACTGTCACTGTATCACTGTCTCTCCCGTTCATCATTGATTTGCTCGAGCCAGGCACCCAGTAACATCTCCATATGTCCTTATCACATCCGAAGTAAAGTCCAAGGGCACCTAGCTTGCTTGAGGACTAAAAGAGCCTCAAACCATTCCATTAGGTCCGAGAATGAGGTCTATAATTGTTACTGGTATCTGGCATATAAAATACTTACCACGGTTAGCTTGCCTGGCTCTGCCTTTCAGGATACCATGCTCCTATAGAGTGGGAAAAGTGCTTTCCTTCCCTTTTCTATGGTCTCCCATCTTTCTTGAATGTTAATCAGAAAATTAGCAGTTGTTAATTTTTTATGGTTTGTATATATGTACATATATATTTATGTTATGCAAATAAATGCAGTCATTCTGTATCTGTCTCTCTCCTCCTGGCTAATTCCACTCAACATAAATTTCCCCCATGTCTATCCATTTATAGGCAAATTTTATAACTTTATTTTTTCCTAACAGCTGCATAGTATTCTATTGTGTAGATGTACTAAAGCTCCTTACCAGTCATCGATTTTGGGGCACTCTGGTTGCTTCCCAGATTCTGGCTATTGTGAATAATGCTGCTATGAAATAAAAGTAGGGATGGTGTTTCCGCTTGCGATTTTTGGTTTCCCAGAGTAGGGAGAATAGAATTTTAAAGCCTATTCATTTTGATTTGCTGAACAGTGGGGTAGATGAAAATTTATGTCACAACCTCAGTTCCCGGGTACATCTCTTTGATTCCACTATTCTCCTGCATTAACATACGCCTCAGAGACCCGGGCCCTAGAAAAGCAGGATGAGAATGCTATGGGTCTCCCAGAGAGGGAATCAAAAAGAGCTATGCTTTGAATATCACGCCTCACTCAAGTGGGAGAGAAGGAATCCTGGAGTTCTCACCCTCCGTCGCATTCCAGAATCAGGGATGCTGTCTCCGTTTGCCAAGGCATCGAAAAATCAGATGGGCTGGACATGAAATGCGATTTGGAGACAACCGCTGGACTAGAGCCATTACAGACCGGATCCCACGGATATCAAAAGATCACGTGGCCGCCCACCTAAAAGATGGTCGAGACTCCCTTGTTGAGACCCTGAAGGAACGGTTTGAGGCTCTTCATATTCCTGAATCAACCAGGATGCCATTGGGCTACATTGGTACGTGATAGGGTCCAATGGAAACGTTATTGGCGCCCGCTCGAAGCAAATCGATGAATAACAGGATTCAAGTGATCAAGTGGATCAAAACACCTGGAATGTAGGGACGCAAAGTAGATTTCTGTATTAATTCTCTCCTAAGCCTGAAAAAAATAGTATATGGGGCTGAGAAACTAGACCAGCATTGGTGGGTGCTTAAGCCAGTAGGGGGCCAAACTTGGGTTTGATTTACTGCCACCTTATTTGTCCCCCCTGAGCCTTTGAGTTAGGTCCTGGAAACCTTGCTGGGGCGTGACCCCAAATTCACAAAGACAAAAAGTAGCCTCCAAGACCCCAAATTGGGAATACTGATAAAAAGTAAGTACTAATTTCTCAGTTTGGAACTAATTTTTGGTCTGGAAGTGTTTGGATAAGTCTTTCCCATGAGAATTTTTGTGCCATCATATAATACCAGCCTACACCTTTATCACAAAAATAGATATCTTGTTCTCTGGTTTACTTATCTAAGGGAACTCAGAAAGCCTTGTGTGGGGGCTGCCCTTTCTTGGGGCTCATTAAACATTTTCAAAATGAGAAACTACTATTTTCAAGTGTAGAGCATGCAGTTGCTGGGAAGGGTCTTTGGTTACCTAACCCTTACTTGTGCACAGAGGGCTCTCTGGAGTTACAGGCCAGACACGGAGGTTGTGCAGGCAGTCAGGAGGTGCAGACATAGTGAAGGAGGGCAAAGCACATCCAAGAGGTGGCGGTCTCATAAAATGTGATCTTCTAATCCCCCTTTGGGCTTAGTGCTTATGATCAGATCAAAATGAGCTGAATGTTGTGAGCCCAGGCTGGCCCCTGTCTACATTGGAGAGGAGTGATGAATTTGCGAGAGCTTTTGGACTGAAATATTAGCTTCATGGAACCTGGAGCCCCGTCTGCTGCTACGAAGTGCTTTTGTTCCTAAAAGCTGGAGATTCACATGTTTTCAAGTCTTCAGGGCGTTGGGCCCTAAATCACCTGACTAGCGTGAAAGGTTCACAAAAGGTTAAAATAGTTACACCACTTACACATAATTTTTTGGTTTTACTGGATAAGCAAAAGTCAGCTAGTTTTTGAAAATACCAGTGATGGTACCATATGTTTTTAGAAGAGCCTCCCCACTTAAGCTTTAAAATTATCGGCCATTACTGTGACATTAACTTCCTCTAACAAGAGAAAACAAAAATGCACTAGTACTGGATATAAGGCTATATACATGTGATGTGTATGTGTGTTTATTTAGGGGGTTTTTCTCAGTTATATACTTGTGTCAAGTTTATTATTTATTTATTTATTTATTTGTTTGTTTGTTTCTTTGGGTTTCAGCCATACAGTGTTCCAGAACCCATCCCTCCACCAGTCCCACCCCCCACCACCCATGTCCCCGATACTCCCCCTTACCCTAACCGCCTCCGAGGCAGGCACTCCATCTCTTTTTCTCTCTTTTCTTCTCTCTCTCTCTTTTTCTCTCTCTTCCATCTCCCTTACATGTTGTGGATTGTGATAGACTTTCTCAACAATTATTGGTCCACTGTTCCTTTCTCTGTGATACTGACACTGTATGCTGCCCTTAACTGAGGCTGGTAACGGCTGATGGAGTACATTTTCAGTTTTTTCTATTTTTTTGGGTGGGAGGTGTTGGGGGGCGAATGTTTCCAATACTCAGGGCTTACTGCTTCTGCACTCAGGGATCACATGCAGGGCTCAGGGGGGACCATACTCAGTGCTCGGAATTGAAGGGGGTTTAGCCGTGTGCAGTGCCAGTGTCCTCCCTCCCCTCCCATACAGTCTCTCTGACTTGAGTGTACACTCTGTTCACAAAACCACCAATTGTCATGGCACCTTATTCCAAAATGGCAAGATTAAATGTGAAAAAGAGATGGTGGTTTTGATGTTCCTGACCATGGTAGGCAACTATGTGATGTTTCTTTTTATCATTGAAAATGGTTTTATTTTGTTAGGCTCTGACTAAAATGAACTGCCTTTCCATGTGAATTTGTGGTTTGTAGCCCCATACTTCTCCTGCCTGCTTCCCTTGATTTGGCTCTACTAGCAGTTCCTCTTACTGAGTTTTGGCAAGTTAGCTGAGGGCATATTTTTTGGACTTTTCTTGCCTGATTTGTGAAATTCTGCTGACATTCATAAAAGTGTTGCAAAAATCCTGCTGCTCACTACGCCTGTGTGTTTTTATGGCAAATCCACAGCCTGAGCTCAAGTTTCCTTGACAACAAGTCTTATTTATGGAGAAACAAATGTGGGTAATATTTTGTGGGTCCATGCTGTTTTCTTTCTGTGGGTAATTCTGGACATTTCTACGCAAAATTCAAATAGTTTTTTTGTTCCCAGTGCTTGGGCTCAAACCTATGTCTCCACACATGCCTTGCATGAACTTTCCTTTGAACCATATCCAGAGGCCCTTGGCAATGAGCTTTTTAAGCCTTTCGGTATATGGGAATGGCAGGGATTGCAGTACTGCTGCCATGGTGTTGATGATGCCTCCATTTATTGAGATAGACCAGGAACCAGGCATTTTGCATGGATTTATCCCCAGTCGATTTGTAGGGAATGTTTTGTACCTATTTTCAAGAAGAAAATTCTGAGAGGCAAGGTAGTTTTCTGAGTTTGCTGAAACAGTGTAAAAAGGATTTAAACTTTGGGTCTGTCTGTCACTCAAGTTTATGTATTTTCTCAAGAGACCTGAGAGACTAATACTGCCCTTTTATTTTTTTATATTATAATAAAAATGTTTTATTATACCACCATGAGATATACAGTTGCAAAGATGTTCATATTTGGGTTTCAGCTCATACAGTGTTCCAGTACCCATCCCCTCCACCAGTGCCTAGTTCCCACCACCAATGTCCCTGATTCTCTCCCCTCCCCTAGTCTGCCTCTATGGCAGGCACTTTTGCCTCTCTCTCTCTCTCTCTCTTCTCTCTCTCCCTCTTACACATTGTAGTTTTCAATACAACATATAGAGGTTATTGCATTTCATAATTTCCATTTCATTGTATATTATTTTTTTTTCCTGGGTACCATGAAGAGTGTTTTCATGGAGATGCAGAAATGACTGTGGTGTGGTGGGGTTGGTAAGAAGTGTTTTACTCTTCAGTGACAAGTTATCAGGTCAAAACCATTTTTTTGATTCCCCAGAAGGTGAGTGTATGTGACAATAATATAACTCTAACCTTAGCTTAAGTAAATTGAAGCCAGGGGTGCTTCTAAATAGTATACATGATATGATCAAACCCACAACAGAGAATGGTTACTAGCCCAGATAGTAGCACTATTCAGGTCAAGATACTAGTGGTCTAAAAACAAGCAGACACTGAAGACAAGGCAGGGCTTATGTTATACCTTTTAATAGTGGTAATGCAGATGCATTATTTTTTCACAGTATTTATTGGTTGGCAGTCCGTATTGGGGACCATCCATGTGGACCATCCTCTGCCCTTTGTTCATGTGGGCCTGGTCATTTTGCTTTTTCTGAATAATGAGTTACAGGTAGAAACCTATTGAGTCATTATGCATTTTTGCCCTCACTTCTTCTCCTAAATCACAAAACAATTGAATTTTAGGGTTCCTTAACTTAGGACCTCAAATAAAAACTGTGTTGTAGAGATCCAGTCTTTTCCAGAGAACTAGTACTATAAAATAGAAATAAACCTTTAGTTGAAAGTATTTCTGTTACTGTAGCACACTTCCTTCCATGCTAATCAACACAGATTTGGTTTTTATTTTAACAGTTGGGATGAGATATGATTGTATTAGGAAGAGATATGGAAGAAAAGATGGAGACTAGTTCATGCCATATGGCAAAAGAGTGAATTTTCATTTATGAATAGGAAGCTTTGTCTGGTTAGGGGAATAAAGTCAATGCTGAAGGCAGGAGAGAGGTTATTCAGAAAGGGACAAAGGGGAAGCAGGAAATAGTTTGGGATGGTAACAGCGACCCACTGAAGGGAAGCTGCACATGTGAAAAGTTGGAATAGTGATTGGGAATAGGAAAAAAGAGAAGGGGTATTGGCCAGAGAAACTTACTTGGTTGAACAATGAGAAGATGAGTGAAAAAGATAATATCACGATTTTGTGAATGATTATTTTGGAAAAAGTGTTACACACAAGAACATTTGGAATGAACATGACAAGCTCTTTTTCTTGACTGTATTGAGTTTGGGATGACACTGCATCATCTTGAAGGATTGTGTAGAGGAAATGGGTTACAGAGTCCTGGATTTGGGAATCTACATGGAATTCTGCCTATTTGCCTTCTCTGCTCAGGTAACTAGGACGCCTCTCTAGGATTGATGGCTGGAAGGGTAAGGGAAGAGGGAGGTTGGAAGTTTAGGCAAAGAATGGACCCAATGGAGGGAGTGTCTGGCAGTCAGGGAAGAATTGTGGTCTCTGGTGAGGAGTGAAGTCTGAATCTTTAAAATTATTTAGAGTATGGAGGCCACTTAATGCTTGCTCCTTGGTTCATTGCAAACAAGTACTTAACTATCTTGGCTTTTATGCTGAAGGCCTAAAACCAATGATAAACAAAGTTGTACACAGTTAGTAGCAGGAATTTATAAATACCAAAATTAAATAGTCCCTTTAAAAGTTTTCCCTCAGGTGAAAATGAAAACTAGAGAAGTGTTAGTTCCTCTCCCAGAGATTTCTTTTTTATAGGCATTGATTTATAGCTCACCATTTGCCACAGAATTTTTCTTTGTGGGAGTTGGATAGGATAGTGGAGAAGATTATATTCTGTAATATACATAGAAAATATTTTGATTTAATTGTATCACTAAAAATTAATTAATCATTGACCAAATATTGTTTTCTCTCTTGCCCCAGCTTTATTTTATTTTATTATTTTTTATTTTTTGGGCCACACCTGGTGATACTTAGGGGTTACTCCTGGCTCTGCACTCAGAAATTACCTCCTGGAGGTTCTTGGGGACCAATATGGGATCCCAGAGATTGAACCTGAGTTAGCTGCATGTGCTGTACTATCTCTCCGGCCCCATGCCCCAACTGCGCGTTTTTTAATTTTTTTTATTATAACACCATGAGATAGACATTTACAAAGCTGTTCATGATTGGGTTTCAGTCATACAGTGTTACAGCACCCATTGCTCTACCAGTGCACATTTCCCCACCACCAGTGTCCCCTGATCCCTTCCCCTCTCTGAGCCTGCCTCTATAGGGAGTGGCTTTTTCCCTTCTCTCTCTCTCTCTCTCTCTCCCTCTCTTTTTCTTCCTCCTCCCTTTCCTTCTCCTCCTTCTCTTCCTTCACACATTGTGGCTTTGCCATACACACATTTAGGGGGTTATCAGGTATATCCCTTTGTCTACATTCCATGCTCAGTTCTGGTCTGTTCATGTCCCAAACTTTAAAAGATGGATACATATGGATTCCCCGTTGAACTGTTTGTTGAGTTGAATGAAATAGTATAAGACAGTGTTATGTCCAGACGTGACTTCATTTAAATAGAGGGTTTTTTTTTTTTCTTTTTTTTCCTTTTTGGGTCATGCTTGGCAATGCTCAGGGGTTATTCCTGGCTGGCTCTGTGCTCAGGAATTACTGCTGGCGGTGATCAGGGACCATATGGATGCTCTTGAATCGAACCCCCCGGTAGGCCTCTTACAAGGCAAAGTTCTACTTGCTGGGCCGTGGCTTTGGCCCCTAAATACAGGGTTTTTTAAAAGGTGAGTCAGTGAAAAAATGGGATCATTCAGGGACATCTTATCACATCTGTTTAGTGTCCTTATAGAAATTGAAATTAGGATTAAAATGACACCAGCAATGTACACACCTGTGCCTACAGGACATAGGAGAAGATCATGTGTACAGCAGGGTGCAAGGCTTCCAGAAAGGCCACACCTGTCCACCTGTGAGTCTTGACCTTGAGCTGTGCACAGTTGTAACAGTGTGAGTCTGAGCTGACCTCACAGCCAGGCTTAGCTCTGTGTGTGTTCTCTTTTTCTTGACTCCCTGTGTGTCCTGCACATATTTGAAGAACTTGCTACTTTTCCTTGTCAGGAATTTTTCTGGTCTACCCCTCAGATATCTTGAGCACAGTGCCATTTCTGTGAATATTCACGTGAAGAAAGGCTGGTCAACAGTGGATTAACCAGTCATTTTTGTAAAACAAAACAAAAAACAAAACAAAATAAAAACAAAAACAAAACAGAAGAACCACAATGCAGCATTTCCTGTTAAAAATATGTCCTTCCTTTAATTTTTTATTTTTATCTTTTTAAAAATATTTCATTATAGCACTGTGAGATATAATTACAAAGATGTTCATGTTTGGGTTTCGTAATACAGTGTCCCAGCACTCATCCCTCCACCAGTGCCCATTTCCCACCACCAATGTTCCTGATTCCCTCCCCCTCCTGAGCCTGCCTCTATGGCAGGTTCTTTATCTCCTTTTCTCTCTTCCACTTTCTCTCTCTTTCTCTCCTCCTTTTCTTACACATTGTGGGTTGTAATACATACATTTGGAGGTTATCATGTGTATCTTTTTTGCCTGTATTTAATACCAGTTCTAGGTTGGTATAGTCTCTTTCGACAATTATTAGTGCACTGTTCCCTCTCTATCTTACTTAACCTCTGACTCCCATGTTTGTGGTAATTCTTTGACAAGACCTCCTGATCCATGACTCGCTTGACTTTCCATATTGGTATCATAATATGTATTGTATATATGTATATATATGTATGTCTTGTAAATAAATACAGTCATTCTACATCTCTCATTCCTTCTGACTAATTTCACTGACAACATGATCCCCATGTCCATCCATTTATAGCAAATTTCATAACTTTATTTTTCCTAACAGCTGCTTGGTATTCCATTGTGTAGATGTACCAAACCTTCTTTATCCAGTCATTAGTTCTTGGGCACTCTTGGTTGTTTTGATTCGGCCATTGTGAATAGATTTGCTTGCAAATAAAAGTGTAGAAGGTGTTTCAGCTTTGACTTTTCTCCAGGGGTACATTCCCAGGAGTGGTATGGCTAGGACAGATGGGAGCTCAATTCCTAGTCTTCCGAGGAATGTCCATATTGTTTTCCAAAAAAGGCTGTACTAGCTCTAAGGGCAAATACCACCAACAATGGATGAAA
>JAJIBD010031465.1:0-23904 GCA_021461705.1 Cryptotis parvus
CTCCCATAATGCTGAGTTTGATATTGCCCAGTTTGAAAAGGAGTTGATCAACTCCTGTAAAGTTTGTTAACGTTAATACAGTTAAGCTTAAAAAAATACACCAACAGCATGAACCTTCTGTAGTTGGATGAAATCAGTAGTAGCTACTATCTGCCCAGTGAGAAGCTGACAATGGAGTTAGACTTTGAAACTCAGGATTGCGTGGGAACAATGCTCTTGGAATTAGAAAGAAGTAGAAAAAAAAAAAAATCCCCCAAAAACAACAAAGATTTGGTGTTTTGTCTGTTTTTCTAATGGCCAGTGCTGGCATGATGTATTCTCTTAATGGGATGTTTTTGTTTAAGTAGATTCATTTTATGATGTTTATAAATGAAGAGTCGAGACTACGGAGGACCACCATTTTTTTCCTGAAACATGTGCATTCATGACTCTTGAGCTCATGATTCATGAAAGAATTCTTATTTGTCTTTGTGCTATTATAGTAATGTTTACTACATAGTAAGTGTTTAGAAGTCTGGGTTTGAGAGGGAATAATTTGTAGCTAATTGTTAAATCTGAACTTTGCCATGCTTTCTAATTCTATATGCCTCTACTCTCTCTATGTTTTTTACACATTTTACACACACTCTGAAATATTTATGCCAAACTATTTGGTACTGAAATCAGACTTGCACAGCTGAGACTCTCTTCTCTCTCTTGTCAATTGGTTTGTTGAAAGCTCATCTTAATAAATGCACCAAGAGGCATTTTTGAATAAGAAATAGTCATTAGGCTTTGTGATATCAAGATTGGAATATTAACATTGAATGCTTTTTGTTGTTTCTGCCATTTTGATTAATGAAGCTGGCTCCCTTTATAATATAATTAGAGCTAGAACAACTCTCCCACCAAATATAAATGACACACATATTTGCTTGTTACGTTGTTCTATCCCTCTGAAGTGCCTCAGAGACAAGGACTTATTGTAAAGGTAATACAGCCCATCAAGAAAATGGTAATTTCCTGATAATTCTACTTCTCACGGACTGTTTATGAGAGTCCCCATTGTATCAAATCACATTTTGTGCTTAAGAATAAAAACAACTTATAGAGCATAGGTTTTATTGACTTTTGAGTGGGGCACTTTTAAGGAGTTAGGTAGCTAATACTTCTAAGTAAAATCAGAATTAAAGAGAGAAAGGTGTCCGGTGAATTCTATAAAACTGAAGATAAAATTGAGTTTTTAAATTCAGTAGTTTGACTCCTCTTAGCACAGGATAATAGAACTCGTTAGGGAAAAAAGATTCTCAAGGGAGAAGAAAATTTGTGCCGTTCCTTTTACGGTTGAGTACATCAGAGAAATTTTTTTCTTCCGTAAGATGGTATTTGGCCTGCCTCAGTGGCGCTAGTTTTTATACATATTTGTATCAACTTCACGGAGTGCTTTGACTTGCCACCTATTTTGATTATGCTCCATTCATTTTTCTCTCTCCAGAGTTCCCCATTTTATTTCAGAGTTCAGGATTTGAAAATTAGCCACATAAGCAAAAAACACTTTGAGGACTGTGAAGGGCAGAGCTTCTACTGGCTACTCCTCCACAACTGCTCTAAGGCGCCCAGGAGGGAACCAGCAATTCCTAGCCTGGCCCGCCACCCAAGCAGAGCCTCACAACAGCCAGACGACCCCCCACTCCATAGGGGCCTCCATTTTCCACATCTGTTCCCTCTCGTCAGAACTCCACAAGCAGACCAGCTATCACAGCCCGGCTTAGCGGCCCCACGGTTCCTCAATAAATGCTGGACTTAGAGATGACTACAAGAGTATGCTACCTGCGGCAGAGCTGGCCAGCTACCGTGTTTATTTGATATGCCAAATACCAGTAACAATTATAGACCTCATCCCGGAATGGATTGAGGCTCTTTATGTTCCTGGAGCAAGCAGATGCCCTTAGGCTCTACTAGCATGAGACAGGACATATGGAATGTTACTGGGGGCCAGCTGGAGCAAATCGATGATGAAGCGGGGGAAGACAGAGACAGTGATACAGTGAAACAAAAACCTAAAAGAGTAAAAGAAAATGGATGCTGCAGAGTTGAAACATCTTAAGCCTTAAACCGGGATATGTGGCTTTCTCTACTGAATTGAATAGCTTGACATCTTTATCCATCTTTTGTAGCAACTGGAGTTAAAGTGTGATGATGTTTCCATAGACCCAGGAAAACACATAGTTTGGGAATTTGGGGTAATGCATGTTAAATCTCTAGATGTCTCTTATTTATTTATTTTTAAAAAATGAAGTACTGTGAGATACACAGTTACAAAGTTGTTCATGAATGGGTTTCTGTTATGCAATGTTCCAGCACTGGTCCCTTCAAGTACATTTCCTACCACCAATGTCTCTAGTTCCATACCCGTCTCCACTCCCAGTCTGCTCAATGGCAGCACTTTCCTCTCTTTCTCTCTTGCTCTCTCTCTTTCTTTAGGCATTGGGTTTAAGATACATACTGAAAGGGTTTCCTATATATTCCTTAGCGTATTTTCAGCACTCAATTCTTGTCCCAAGTGACCATTTCCAACTATTTAGATGTCTTTTAATTACTAATGCAGAATTAGCATTGGTTAAATTATGTTTGAATTTATAACATATGTGAAATTTCAGATTTGTGGTATTTTTCGTAGAGCTTCTATGGTGTTTATGAGGAAGGGGTATATATTCTAATGTGATTTCCTTGTTTATTTAAAATGTTGGCCTTACTTTAGTAGGAAGTGAGCTCAGTTACAGCCTGAAATTGTAGTTCATGTATCCATTCTGTCATTCATGAGTTCTAACATTTTGCTATCTTCACAGAGAACAGAGAGTTGCATCAGTCCGACCATAATGATGGGAGAAAACCATGAAGGCGCCATGCTCAGGAGTTACTCCTGGCTCTGCACTCAGGAATTACTCCAGGCAGTGTGTGGGGGACCGTATGGGATGCTGGGGATGGAAACTGGGTTGGACGCATGCAAGGCGAATGCCCTCCCGCTGGACTATTTCTCCAGCCCTAGCTTCTCATTTATGACTGCATAAAAAAAAAAAAAAAAAAGCAAAGCCAGGTCATTCATCTGGAAAAGGCAAAGGCAAGAATCATGAAGACCTTGGCAATCTGGGGCTGGAGAGATAGTACAGATAGTAAGGTCCTTACCTGGGTTCAATCTGGCTACCCTATGGTCCCCTAAGTCTGCCAGGAGTGATCTCTGAGTGTAGACTCAGAGGTACCGCCCTGAGCACTGCTAATGTGGCCCCGAAACTAAACAAAAAATCAAGACCTCTGAAGTTCAATTATTGTCTGTTAGTAACTCCACTTTTTTTTTGTCTTTGGGGTCACATCCAGCAGTGCTCAAAACAATTCTGCCCTAGTTTGGTCCCTGCTAGCAAGGCTCGGGGACCAAGATGCCAGCGGTTAATCAAGGCCTCGTGCCCATAAAGCATGCTCTAGCACTGTGATAACCCTCGCTCAAACCCCACTTTGTATTCCAGTGAGTACTTGTGACTTGTTTTCAAAGGGATCTGTCAGAGTTGGTGAAAGGTTTGGAAGCTCTCAGGAGAGACAGTTAGCTTGCTGCAGAGGAACAGAGGGAAATCTTAGGCAGGTCTGAGAGGTAACAGGGTGGGGTTGCCAGCAGCAAGAGAAGCAAGGGCATTCTGCAGGAAGAAGATGGAAGAAACCCAGAGGTAGGGAAGCCAGTGCAGCCAGATTAGAGCAGTGGTTGGATACCTGTGCAGAATAGAGCAGTGGTTGGATACCTGTACGACCTGGTGTAATTGTGAGGGTTAGGTGAGAAAAATGAACATAATATCTAATATAATTTGAGCCCCTTGAGGTGTTGCAAGTGTGACTGTGGTGCCCAGCTGTGTAAGCAGGTGGGCAGACAGAAGACAGACTTGTCTACATCCAGGGCTCTGCCCCATGGGCCCTGGATGGTTGATAGTCTGACATAGGAAAAGACTGGGCCCCCTGGGATGAACCCAGAGCCATGGCAGAGCCTGGCAAGCTACCTATGGTGTATTCGATATGCGAAAAACAGTAACAATAATGGATCTCATTCTCCAGCGAATGAAGACGTTACTGGTGCCCGCTCAAGCAAATTGATGAACAACAGGAAGACAAGTGGCAAGTGACCTTTTAGTAGGAAGTGAGCTCAGTTAAAACAGCCTGAGAATTATAGTTCATGTATCCATTCTGTCATTCATGAGTTCTAACATTTTGCTATCTTCATCTGAGTTTTACCAATGCAGCAAGTAACCATTTATTAGGACAAGTGATAGGAAAATCTGAGGTTTCTATCACTTGGTTTTTTATAGATAGCAGAGGGTAAATAAGCTATTGCTATTTTTTGCCACACTGTTTTGTTAAATTTTACTTTTTTGTTGTTATTTAGAGCAATTATGGATAGAAAATTTATGGATAGAAAATTATTTTACCTCTTTAAATGTTGTTACTGACATTTACCCTATGCCTAAACAAAGAGTGTTTAGCATACTGAAGACAGTTTCCTCCCTTCATTCAATTTACACATGATAATTTCCATCTCTGCCTCTTTGTGGCCTGCCACAATGATATGGAAAAATCACTTATGAATATTTCGTGAAAATTACTTTGAAAAGGGAAGAGAGTAAAGTTGTGTGTGGAACCACTTAGATATGGACAAAGTGTGAATAATGAAGGTGTCTAAAGGACAGAATGACTAGGCTGATGTGTACAGTGCAGAAGGTCAGAACCAGGAGTCAGAGCCAAGGGTCATAAATGTGACTCAAGTGCTAGGTCACATGCCGTGTCTGTGCAAGTTCCTGAGTTCACTCCTTAGCAAGTCACAGTTCCCAGCAGCAGTCGGTGTACACCCCACCCAAGGATCTATGCCAGGCTTTTCGCACAGATGGAGTACAGTGGTAGGGTTAGGAGTGTTCAAAAAATAATTTTTAGAATTTTGTTACAATTTTTAGAATGTAGAATTAGGTGGTGAAAGGTAAACTGATGGAGGACCCAGTTTTCTTGTTCTCAGAATAGCAAGAAGTAGATGAACATGAGCAAAGATACTTGGGAGTCATTTTCATTTTATTTGAAGTGAAAGCTTTACAGAGATACAGTATTGACAAAAGAATGTGCTTCAATTTGGTCTGCGTTGTTTGCACAAATATATGAGAATGCCTGCTATTTTCTTCTGTAATTCTTAGAGGTGCCTTATAATGCATCTGAGCAGATATTTTCCTTTCTCTTCTTCCTATTGTCCTCCTTATTGTCCATCCTTGTATTGTCCTCTTCCTCTTCCTTTTCCTTCTCTTCCCTGCTCCTCCTCTACCCTTCCCTGACCATTCTCTTTCTTTATTCCTTTTCTCTTTCTGACTTAAATCATGATTCATTTGCATCTGTATAAGCACAAAACAAGAAGAGAAGAAAATTCTATTTTATGGGCACAGTGTATGTATGCAGAGCCTAGGGGTTAAAGTATCACTGTATCACTGTCTTCCCGTTCATCATCGATTTGCTCGAGCGGACCCCAGTAACATCTCCTTATGTCCTGTCTCATGCTAGTAGAGCCCAAGGGCATCTGCTTGCTCCAAGAAAATAAAGAGCCCCAATCCATTCCGAATGAGGTCTGTAAGTGTTACTGGTATTTGGCATATCAAATACAACACGGGTAGCTTGCCAGGCTCTGCCATGCAGGTAGCATACTCTTGTAGTCATCTCTAAGTCCAGCTTTTATTGATGAACTGCGTGGCGCTTGGGGCCGCGTGAGCCGGGCTGTGATAGGCTGGTCTGCTGGGTGGAGTTCTGACGAGAGAGAAGTCGGATGTGGAAAGCGGAGGCCCTCATGGAGTGGGGGTCGTCTGGCTTGCGAAGGCTCTGCTGGGGTGGTGGGCCAGGGCTAGAACCCGCCATCCCTCCTGGGAACCCCTAGTGAGCGGCTGGGCCAGGGAAAGCAAGTAGCAGCTCTGCCCCATGTCTGTGAGTCTCTGGACCGGCATACTTGAGCTGGATTTAAAAAGACTGCTGCAGGGTGGAACTCTGCAGGGGGTTAAGTATTGAGCACAATGGCTGATATTTTTGAATTTTCTCATATGGAGTATCAACTGTGTGTAGTGTTTTTATTGAAATTGTGCTTAAGACTTTCTAAAGCCTCCTAGTGAATATGTTCAGTTAAAACAATTTTTCTTTTTTCTTTTTTGGGGGAATGCCCTGCTAGCATCAAGCTATCACGTAAGTCCCATCTCAAGCATTTTCTAGCGACCCAGAAGAGGTGAGACAAGGTGGGGAGACAGTGGAAGGCTTCTACCTTTTCTGGAGGCTTCTACTTTGCTGGGTGTGTTGGAGGCAGTATGGGTAGAACAGAGAAGAAAAGAAGCATCATCTACAACAGAGGAAAGGCTGCCGGATAGCCTTATGCACTGTGGGCCCCAGGGAGGAAACTGGGGAGCTTCCCAGAAGGTGGGCGCAGGCTCCTGGAGCCATGGCTGATTCCTCCAGCATGTCATCAGGGTCACATTCTGTTGCTTTGAAAGACCTGGGGGGAATCACCAGATTCACAAAGAACTTCAACTCTGGTTTGGAGTGTGCTTCTCACTAACTCTCTACATGTATTGGGTTTAAGGGTTTGTCTTTTCTGAGGGAAAAGGTTCAAATGAATGGCCATTGGTGACCTGGGGATTTTGATCTAATTACTAGATGACAGAGACTAGATACACTTGAAAGAAAAAATTAAGGACTCTCAGAAAATGGTCAAAAGACAGAGTTGGGTGTAACCTTTGGATGTTGGAGTTGAGGACTTGGAGTGTTCACTTAGGCCGTCTAACTGAAACGTCCTAATCTGGCAGCTCATTCAGAGTTTTGTGTGCCTGCTTCCCAGCCCTGTCATTCACATTTAAAGCTCACTTTAGAGTGAGAATGTGAACTTACAATTCAAGGGAGGTAAGAAGTAGGCAATTTCTCCTCACCTCTGTCCTTTTTAAAGATTCGTTGCCCCTTCGGCCTATTGTGAAAATGCTCTACATGCTAGTAGAGTATGTAGTTTCCTGAGCACTAGGTTTTCTCTTACGTGGAGTACCTCACATAACAGGTGATGCCAAGATTTCTCTTGTAGCTCCCAGTGAACTATGGTAATCAGTTTATCCAACCATCTAGATAAGAAACATGAGGTTCCTGCATCTTTCCTCCATTTCATCACTTAAATGAATGCAAAATGCTTTTGACCTGACTTGCATTTGTGTTGCTCAAATTCATCTCTCTGCTGTTTGGTCACTCATATTGACACAATGACTTCTCAGAGGAAGCTCTTCCTTTCTCTCTTTGCCTTGTCTGTCTGTGCCATTTGGTGACCCATTATGCTCTGTACTGCTATGGTACTTGCTCAGAACCCGACCACTCAACTCTAGCTTCTACTGTTTCTCTTTAATGGATTTCTGTGGCAGAAAGAGGAAGTATCTGCTGGACTCCCCTGCTTACCTCTCAACCTTGTTCTGAAGTTCTTGCTACTGTGTCTTCACTGTGACCAAACAGGCCTTTGCAGTGTGTGGGCCCTGCCTACTGTCTCAGCACAGAGTTCCAGTGTGAGTCATCATTGTTTTGGGATCCCTTGGAGCTTCATTCTCTGCCTTTATTGTCTTTAGTTTGTGAAGAGATGATAAAAGAGTACTTCGATGAGAGTGTGTTTCTTGTTTTCCTGTTAAACAAAAGCAAGGGCAACTCTGCTTATCACAGATTACTTGCACCAGGTTCTGCTTATAGTAGGCATTTAACATGCCTTGTCAAGAAAATAGTATTTATGGTTTTGGGGATGATTGTTTTTGGTTCTCTTATCAGTCATCTTCTACAGGCCATTGTTTGTCTAGAATAATGACAAATGGTGACACACTGTTATCCCCCTTATTAGGTACCCTGGCAGTGTGTCCTGGCAGTGTCCTGTTGTCACACACCAATCCTTTCTGTTTATAACCTCCTTCAATCAGACTCTACTTTTGGGAATTTTAGTGGGATAACTTCTCAGAAGGATTCACAAAATAACTTTCTCAGACACAGTTTGATGGAAGCATTTTATTAAAAAAATTGCACCTTATCCCAATTTTTCTTTGTGGAATCTTAAATGGGAAAGAAAAACAAGAGCTGTATGGCCAGGGCCAGGCCCAGCTTTATAATTCAACATCTGTAGCTTCAACTCCAAGACATTCTGAAAAACTGAAGTGATTTCCTGATTAATTTGACAGCAGTCTTTGGCGGACCCTGAACTCTTGTGGCCGTAGACCTGATTCAAGATGATGGGGAGGCCATTTATAAGCTGTATTTTACTTAGTGTGAGTAGTCACATGCTTTGCTGAAGAAATGATGATAATGTATTGGATACTGCTTGACATGTTGCATAATATATAGAATGTGTACTTTATTATTTTAAAAGACATGAAAAATTTTTAATTTTAGGATTTTAGATTCACACACTTAGAAGATTTGATAAAGAAATGCACTGTGTTTTTCACATGTCTAGTCTAATGGTAACATTTTTTTATATCTATAGAACAGTATCTAAACTTGATAGTGGTAGGACCCATGAACCTTATTTGGATCTCACCAATTTTCCTTATACTCACTTTTTCCTGTGTGTGTTTGGCCTCTTGCATTTTTATATCATGTAGATTTGTATGACCACAATCAGCACAGTTAAGAAAAAAAAAAGTTCGTTACCAGGATCCCTCTTGCTAACTTAGTAGAGCCACACCACCTTACTCCATACTGATTTCTGAAGCCACTAGTCTATATTTTGTCATTTCAACAAAGCTATAGAAATGGAACCGCGTTATTTAACCTTTTGTTTATTTGGCAGCATTCCTTCAGTGAGCCATGAAAACTGTTGCATGTTTTCAATATTTAAAAATCCTTAACTCAGGGTACCTTTTTCCTGAGAGGTGTTGGTTAAAGGGGCATGGACAGGCACTTGCCTCTGTGGGGCGGGCCACCTGATCTTTCATACTTGAGGCGCTTTTGAGCTATTCTGGGTTAAACTTCTAGTAGCTTTAATTAGCAATCTGGTCTCCTTATTTTGTATCTCACCCTTTCCCTGAGCTGCACCTGTGTCCTTTCCCCTACGGATGAATGTGGAATAGGCAGACTCAGGGTTCCTACCTTGGCTGGTGGATTCTCTTTCCCAGACCTGCAGAGTTGACTACCAGGTCTTCCTTGGAGACTGCCTAGTATGAGTGGCATGAGTGTCAGTTTCAGTAGAATGAAGCCCAAAGTACAGTTGCTGTTGATAATCTAAAATTCAGTATTTTCTCTGTTAAACTGACCTAAGAAAATACTTTGGAAGATTTATGGTGCAATTTTGTAATGTTCTGCTCTTGATATTGGATTTAAAACACCTCTCTGAAGGAGATAGTGAAAGAGCGTCTTAAAGAGAGAGCCATTGAGAATGAGTGAGAGAGCATGAAAGAGTGGGCAAGAGAGGGAGAAGACACTGAGAGCAAGAGAACGAGACAGCGAGAGACAGCAGAGAGAGTGAGAATGAGAGCAAGCGAGCGAGTGAAAAGAGAGACACAGAGAGAGACAGACAGACAGACTTCAAAATTGCTAATGATGTTTGGAGAAGAACAATACCTGGCAGAATAGCCCCTGGATGGTCATTTATCACATCTGTTCTTGTATCTGTTTGTCATGCCAACCTGCTGTAATAGAAGACAAAAAAATACTTGATGTGATAATGCTGTTCCCTCAACCACCCTTCATTAATTTATTCTTCTCCTTTTTTGAAGAGATAAACTAAGTTATAAGATCCATATGATTTTGTTTCTTTCTCACCCTACTTTAGGTAAAAAGCTATTTAGGTGAAAGCTAAGACCTCAATGGACAGTTGATGGGAAACTTTCCACAGTTTGAATGTTTCATTTTTTCCATCTGGCATTTGCATTGTGCAGAATGGAAGAGGACTGCTCAGTAATACTTTTGGTTAGCACTGACTTGCCAAAATCTTGCTTTGGGAATATCAGCAGGATCCACTGAGTCCCTGAGAAACCAATTAGGAATGAAGAGGGAAGAAAAATTAATATCTAATCCTGGTATATTTTTCATCTAAGAAACTGCTTGTCCTTATCCCAGAGAGAAGTAACAACTATTTGGCAAATAAGAAAGATAATAAAGGAAAATTGAAAACATGTAGGGAAGGGTCAGAGGTGGAGCTCAGTGGTAGAGCTCCTGCTTTTGCATGTGGGAGGCCATGGGCTCAGTCCCTGGCACCACCTTCCCACCAAAGGGTAATCTGAGCAGTCTTTTTTTTTTTTTTTTTTTTTTTTTTTTGCTTTTTGGGTCACACCCGGCAATGCTCAGGGGCTACTCCTGGCTCTGCACTCAGGAATCACTCCTGGCGGTGCTCAGGGGACCATATGGGATGCCAGGGATCGAGACCCAGGCGGCACAGGCCGGCGCGTGCAAGACAAGCGGCAAGCGCTTTACCCGCTGGGCTATCGCTCCGGCCCCTGAGCAGTCTTTTAAACTGCTTTTTGTACCAAGGAAAATGGATAACTTCACATAAAAAAGCTATGTGCTCTTTAAAGGTATATGGAAGAAAGGGAGGAAAAGGAATGAATAGTTCTCTCCAAAAGATTTTCCTTAAGTCTTTTTTTTTTTTGAAATCCCAAGAAACTATTTTGATAATAGAATTATTCTAATTGAAATCTGTAATGATCCTCACACAGTGTAGTCAGTTACTGATGATTATTTCCATGTCCAGATAAAATAATTTTCTTTTATGCAAGTATGATAGCACTGGAGAAAACATTATAGTGAATGATGGCCCTTTGTTTTACATCTAAACATTGCTTCCCTGAAAGTAAAGTAGTGAAAACTAACTCTGATCCTATCTTGGAAGTCTGTAGAAAAGTCGTAGCATCTAAGGAAAAAGCACAGGAGGGGAGTACATCTGTCCTGTGAGGAGGGGCCGGGGTTGAGGGACAATGGGCACAAACAACCAAGTTGGCAGGCTTGAATTTTTTAGCCTAAATTACAGGCACATAGTTATTATTATTTGTATCACTTGATCATTTGACATCCCGTTATTCATCGACTTACTCGGCGGGCACCAGTAACATTTCCATTTGACCCTATCACGTGCCAGTGTGGCCCAATGGCATCTGGTTGATTCAGGAATACAAAGAGCCTCAAACTGTTCGTTCAGGGTCTTGGCGAAGAAGTCCGACCATCTTGTACGTGGGCGGCCACATGATCTTTTGACATCCCGTAGTATCCAGTTGGTAATGGCTCTAGTCAGCGGTAGTCTCCAAATCACATTACATGTCCAGCCCATCTGATTTTCGATGCCTTGGCAAACAAGACAACGTCCCTGACTCTGGAACAGCGACGGAGGTCGGGCTCCGGATTCCTTCTTTCACTTGAGTGAGGCATGATATTCCAAGCATAGCTCTTTCGGTTCCTCTTTTGGGAGACCCGGATAGCTTTCGTAGGACCCAGGTCTCTGGGCGTATGTTAATGGAGGGGAGACCGGTGGAATTGAAGAGATGTGCCGGGCCGGAGGTTCTTTGTCTTTTTAACTATTTCTTTGATGTTTATGAAGGCATTCCATGCCGCTCTCTTCCTCCTGTGCAGCTCAGGTTTTAGGTCATTTATCATGTTGACTTTTTGTCCTAGGTGATACATAACTGCTGCATTCAGAGATGTTTGATTCATTGGAGTGAATGGGGCCTCTGGAACTAGTTGATTTCTCATGAACATAGTTTTGTTGAGATTCAGCTGTAGACCTATCTTTCCACATTCTCGGTCAAAGTCAGCCAGCATTTGTGCTGCTTGGCTAATGTTTGGTGTTATTAGAACAATGTCATCAGCGAAGTGGAGGTGGTGTAGTTGCCTATCTTCACTCCCAATCCTTCCCCAATCTAATTGTCGCATGGCGTTCTCCGGGAACAGCACCAGGCCAGACAAAGTCAGACTCGAACACCTGAAGAATCTGCCTTCAGTACTCATCAATACACTAGCTCAGCTCTTCACAAGCTACCTGTCTGAATGCAAGGTGCACTCCCAATGGAAAACTAGCAGGACAGTTCTACTGTTCAAGAAGGGAGACATCCACGACATTGGTAACTATCGCCCCATCTGCCTGTTGTCTGTCATCTACAAACTGTTCTGTTCACTCGAGTCATCCTGAACAGGATTGGCAGAATATTAGATGAAGGGACAATCATGCGGAGCAAGCTGGCTTCCAAAAGGATTCAGCACAATCGACCATATCCACACGGTAACCAAGCTCATTGAAGTTTGTTGGGAGTTCAAGATGCCACTCTGTCTCCACGTTCATTGATTTAAAGAAAGCCTTTGATTCTGTGGAGACTGAAGCGGTCATTGAAGCTTGAAGCCCTAGCTAAACAGGGAGTTCAAACCCAATACATCTAGATCCTTAGTGAGCTGTATCTACGGATTCATCATGAGGATCTCACCATTATTTGTATAACTGAAATATTTGAAATTCGGAGAATAGAATTTATTTATTTATTTATTTATTAAATTTTTTTTTTTTTTACAATTACAAAGTTATCACGATCACGATCACGATCTTCCCGTTAATCATCTATTTGCTAGAGAGGGCACCAGTAATATCTCCATATGTCCTGTCTCATGCCAGTAGAGCAAAGGGCATCGGCTTGCTACAGGAACATAAAGAGCCTCAAACCATTATATTGGGTCATAGGAATGACCTAATATATTGTTACTGGCATTTGGCATGTCAAATACAACACGAGCAGCTTGCTAGGCTTGCCGTGCGGGAGGCATATTATTTAAACACCTCCAAATAAAGCATTTATTGATGAACCGGGCGGCCGCCATGCGAGCCAGGCCGTGATGGGCTGGTCGGCTGGGTGGAGTTCTGAAGAGAGGGAAGTCGGATGTGGAAAATGGCGGCGCCCATGGAGTGGGTGGGGGGTCGTCTGGCTTGTTGTGAGGTTCTGCCGGGGGTGGTGGGCCAAGGCTAGAACCCACCATGCCTCCCGACTGCCTCATGAGCGGCTGGGCACAGGGAGAGCAAGGAACCGCTCTGCCCCATGTCTAAGAGTCTCTGGACCAGCATACCTGGGCCGGATTGAGGAAGAAACTGCTGCAGGGTGGGTGTTGATGATCCAGGCTGTGATGGGCTGGTCGGCTGGGTGGAGTTCTGGGCGGATTGAGGGAAGAAACTGCTGCAGGGTGGGTGTCGATGATCCAGGCTGTGATGGGCTGGTCGGCTGGGTGGAGTTCTGAAGAGAGGGAAGTCCGGATGTGGAAAATGGCGGCGCCCATGGGAGGTGGGGGGGGTCGTCTGACTTGTTGTGAGGTTCTGCCGGGGTGGTGGGCCAAGGCTAGAACCCACCATGCCTCGCGACTGCCTCATGAGCGGCTGGGCACAGGGAGAGCCTAGGAAGTTATACAATTAAAAGTTCATATTTGGGTTTTTGGTCATACAGTGTTCCAGCACCCATCCCGCCACCAGTGCCCATCTTCCACCACCAACGTCCCCGGTTCCCTCCCCCCCTCCCCCAGCCCTCCTCCATGGCAGGTTCTTTATTTCTTTCCCTTTCTCTCTCTTTCTCTTTTCCTTCCCTTCCAGACTATGGATTACAGAACATACATTAAAAGGTTGTCATGTGTATCTTTTTTGCCTCTATTTAATGCTCAGTTCTAGGTTGGCATTAGTACCCTTGACAATTGTTAGCATACTGTTCCATTTTCTGCTCTTACCTAGTCTCTGATTTCCACACGTTTGTGATAATTACCACCTTTGACAAGACCTCCTGATATATGTTTCACTTGACCTTGGATATTGGTATCATAATCACTGTCACTGTATCACTGTCTTCCCGTTCATCATTGATTTGCTCGAGCAGGCACCAGTAACATCTCCATATGTCCTGTCTCATTCAAGTAAAGCCCAAGGGCACCTGCTTGCTCCAGGAATATAAAGAGCCTCAAACCATTCCATCAGGTCATGAGAATGAGGTCTATAATTGTTACTGGTATCCTGGCATATAAAATGCGACACGGCTAGCTTGCCAGGCTCTGCCTTGCGGGAGATATACAATTAGTGGGAAAGTGCTTCTTCCTTTCTACGGTTCTGTCTTCTTGAATGTTAATCAGAAAATTAGCAGTTGTTAATTTTATGGTTTGTAATATGTACATATATATTTATGTTATGCAAATAAATGCAGTCATTCTGTATCTGTCTCTCTCTTTCTGGCTAATTCCACTCAGCATAATTTTCTCCATGTCCATCCATTTATAGGCAAATTTTATAACTTCATTTTTTCCTAACAGCTGCATAGTATTCCATTGTGTAGATGTACCAAAGCTTCTTTTATCCAGTCATCGATTTTTTGGGCACTCTGGTTGCTTCCAGATTCTGGCTATTGTGAATAATGCTGTTATGAACATAAAAGTAGGGATGGTGTTTCCGCTGCGTATTTTTGGTTTCCCAGAGTAGGGAGAATAGAATTTAAAAGCCTATTCATTTTGATTTCCAGAACAGTGGGGCAGATGCAAATTTATGTCACGTAACCTCCGGCTCCGGGCACATCTCTTTGATTCCACCATTCTCCCTGCATTAACATACGCCTCAGAGACCTGGGCCCCCCGAAAAGCAGGATGAGAATGCTATTCGGGTCTCCCAGAGAGGAATCGAAAGAGCTATGCTTGGAATATCACGCCTCACTCAAGTGAGAGAAGGAATCCGGAGTTCTGACCTCCGTCGCTATTCCAGAATCAGGGATGCTGTCTCATTTGCCAAGGCATCGAAAATCAGATGGGCTGGACATGTAATGCGATTTGGAGACAACCGCTGGACTAGAGCCATTACCGACTGGATCCCACGGGATATCAAAAGATCACGTGGCCGCCTACCTACAAGATGGTCAGACTTCCTTGTCGAGACCCTGAAGGAACGGTTTGAGGCTCTTCATATTCCTGAATCAACCAGATGCCATTGGGCTACATTGGTACGTGATAGGGTCCAATGGAAATGTTACTGGCGCCCCGCTCGAGCAAATCGATGAATAACGGGATTCAAGTGATCAAGTGATCAAATACCTTGAATGTAGGAGCAAGGATTTCTGTATTAATTCTCTCCTAAGCCTGAAAAAATAGTATGCACTGGGGCTGGAGAACTAGTTCAGCAGGTAGGGTGCTTGCCTTGTATGGGGCCAACCTGGGTTTGATTCCTGGCACCCCATTTGGTCCCCTGAGCCTGCGTGAGTTAGTCCTGAAAACTGCTGGGTGTGACCCCAAATTCAAAAAACAATAAATATCATGCAAGAATCCAAGAACCTTGATCAAAAAGCAAGTACTAATTTCTCAGTTTGGAATCGAATTTTTTTTTTTGAAAGTGTTTGGATAAGTCTTTCTCGTAGAATTTTGCTGCACATCATATAATATTAGCCTACACCTTCTATCTACAAAAAATAAAGACATTTGCTATCTGGTTTAATTATCTAATTAGAACTCAGAAAGCTGTGTGGGGCTGCCCTTTGGGGCTCATTAAACAGTTTCAAATGATGAAACCACATTTTCAAGTGGAGCATGTAGTTGCTGGGAAGGTCTTTGGTTATACAACACTACTTGTGCACAGAGGGCTCTCTGGGTTACATGGGCAGCCACACGGAGGTTGTGCAGGCACAGTCAGGAGGTGCAGACATAGGAAGGAGGGCCAGCACATGGCCGAAGAGGTTCGGTTCATAAAATGGATCTTCTAATCCTTTAGGCTGAGTGCTGATGATCAGATCAAATGAGCTGAATGTTAGAGCTGGCTGGCCCTGCTACATTGGAGAGTGATGAATTGCAGAGTTTTTGGACTGAAATATTAGCTTCATGGAACATGAGCTCTGCTGCTGCTGAAGTGCTTGTTCCTAAAGCTGGAGATTCACATGTTTCAGTCTTCAGGGCGTTGGGTCTAAATCTTTCTACTAGCGTGAAAGGTTCACAAAGGTTAAAACCTAGTCACACACACACACACAATTTTTTTGGTTTACTGGATAGCAAAATTGTGCTAGTTTGAAAATACAGTATAGACCATATGTTTTTAGAAAGACTCCCTCCCCCTCGTGTTTTAAATTATCATGATTACTGTGACATTAACTTCCTAACAAGAAAACAAAAATGCATTAGTACTGGATATAAGGCTATATACATGTGATGTGTATGTGTGTGTTTATTTAGGGTTTTTTTTTCAGTTATATACTTGTGTCAAGTTTATTTTTTATTTATTTATTTGTTTGTTTGTTTGTTTGTTTGGGTTTCAAGCCATACAGTGTTCCAGCACCCATCCCTCCACCAGTGCCCACCTCCCACCACCAATGTCCCCGATACCTCCCCCTCCCCTAGCCTGCCTCCGGGGGCAGGCACTCCATCTCTTTTTCTCTCTTTCTCTCTCTCTCTCTCTCTCTCTCTCTTTTTCTCTCTTCCATCTCTTACATGTTGTGGATTGTGATAGACTTTCAACAATTATTGGTCCACTGTTCCTTTCTCTGTGATAATGACACTGTATGCTGCCCTTAACTGAGGCTGGTAACGGCTGATGGAGTACATTTTCAGTTTTTCTATTTTTTTGGGTGGGGAGGTGTTGGGGCGAATGTTTCAATACTCAGGGCTTACTGATTCTGCACTCCAGGGATCACATGCAGGGCTCAGGGGACCATACTCGTGCTCAGGAATTGAAGGGGGTTTAGCTGTGTGCAGTGCCAGTGTCCTCCCCTCCCTCCCATACAGTCTCTCTGACTTGTAGTGCACTCTCTGTTCACAAAACCACCAATTGTCATGGCACCTTATTCCAAATGGCAAGATTAAATGTGAAAAGAGATGGTGGTTTTGATGTTCTTGACCATGGTAGGCAACTATGTGATGTTTCTTTTTATCATTGAAAATGGTTTTTATTTTCTTAGGCTCTGACTAAAATGAACTGCCTTTCCATGTGAATTTGTGGTTTGTAGCCCTATACTTCTCCTGCCTGCTTCCTTGATTTGGCTCTACTAGCAGTTCCTCTTACTGAGTTTTGGCAAGTTGCTGAGGGCATATGTTTTGGACTTTTCTTGCCTGATTTGTGAAATTCTGCTGACATTCATAAAAAGTGCTGCAAAATCCTGCTGCTCACTACGCCTGTGTGTTTTTTATGGCAAATCCACAGCCTGAGCTCAAGTTTCTTGACAACAAGTCTTATTTATGGAGAAACAAATGTGGGTAATATTTTGTGGGTCCATGCTGTTCTCTTTCTGTGGGTAATTCTGGCACATTTCTATGCAAAATTCAAATAGTTTTTGTTCCCAGTGCTTGGGCTCAAACCTATGTCTCACACATGCCTTGCATGAACTTTCCTTTTGAACCATATCCAAGGCCCTTGGCAATGAGCTTTTTAAGCCTTTCGGTATATGGGAATGGCAGGGATTGCAGTACTGCTGCCATGGTGTTGATGATGCCTCCATTTATTGAGACAGACCAGGAACCAGGCATTTTGCATGGATTTATCCCCAGTCGATTTGTAGGGAATGTTTTGTACCTATTTTCAAGAAGAAAATTCTGAGAGGCAAGGTAGTTTTCTGAGTTTGCTGAAACAGTGTAAAGGATTTAAACTTTGGTCTGTCTGTCACTCAAGTTTATGTATTTTCTCAAGAGACCTGAGAGACTAATACTGCCCTTTATTTTTTTATATTATAATAAAAATGTTTTATTATACCACCGTGAGATATACAGTTGCAAAGATGTTCATATTTGGGTTTCAGTCATACAGTGTTCCAGTACCCATCCCTCCACCAGTGCCCAGTTCCCACCACCAATGTCCCTGATTCTCTCCCCCTCCCTAGCCTGCCCTCTATGGCGGGCACTTTGCCTCTTCTCTCTCTCCTCTCTCTCTCTCTCCTCTTACACATTGTATCTTTCAATACAACATATAGAGGTTATTGCATTTCATAATTTCCATTTCATTGTATAGCATTTTTTTCCTGGGTACCATGAAGAGTGTTTGTCATGGAGATGAAGAATGACTGTGGTGTGGTGGGGGTTGGTAAGAAGTGTTTTACTCTTCAGTGATAAGTTATCAGGTCAAAACCATTTTTGATTCCCCAGAAGGTGAGTGTATGTGACAATAATCTAACCCTAACCTTAGTTTAAGTAAATTGAAGCCAGGGGTGCTTCTAAATAGTATACATGATATGATCAAACCCACAACAGAGAATGGTTACTAGCCCAGATAGTAGCACTATTCAGGTCAAGATACTATGGTCTAAAACAAGCAGACACTGAAGACAAGGCAGGGCTTATGTTATACCTTTAATAGTGGTAATGCAGATGCATTATTTTTTCACAGTATTTATTGGTTGGCAGTCCGTGTTGGGACCATCCATGTGGACCATCCTCTGCCCTTGTTCATGTGGGCCTGGTCATTTTGCTTTTTCTGAATAATGAGTTACAGGTAGAAACCTATTGAGTCATTATGTATTTTTGCCCTCATTCTTCTCCTAAATCACAAAACAATTGAATTTTTAGGGTTCCTTAACTTAGGACCTCAAATAAAAACTGTGTTGTAGAGATCCAGTCTTTTCAGAGAACTAGTACTACAAAATAGAAATAAACCTTAGTTGAAAGTATTTTGTTACTGTAGCATAATTTCTTCCATGCTAATCAACACAGATTTGGTTTTTATTTTTAACAGTTGGGATGAGATATGATTGTATTAGGAAGAGATATGGAAGAAAAGATGGAGACCAGTTCATGCCATATGGCAAAGGGTGAATTTTCATTTATGAATAGGAAGCTTTGTCTGGTTAGGGGAATAAAGTTAATGCTGAAGGCAGGAGAGAGGTTATTCAGAAAGGGACAAAGGGAAGCAGGGAAACAGTTTGGGATGGTAACAGCAGACCCACTGAAGGGAAGCTGCACATGTGAAAAGTTGGAATAGTGATTGGAATAGGAAAAAGAGAAGGGGTATTGGCCAGAGAAACTTACTTGGTTGAACAATGAGAAGATGAGTGAAAGATAATATCACGATTTTGTGAATGATTATTTTGGAAAAGTGTTACACACAAGAACATTTGGAATGAACATGACAAGCTCTTTCTTGACTGTATTGAGCTTGGGATGACACTGCATCATCTTGAAGGATTGTGTAGAGGAAATGGGTTACAGAGTCCTGGATTTGGGAATCTACATGGAATTTGCCTATTTGCCTTCTCTGCTCAGGGTAATTAGGACGCTCTCTAGGATTGATGGCTGGAAGGGTAAGGGAAGAGGGAGGTTGGAAGTTTAGGCAAAGAATGGACCCAATGGAGGAGTGTCTGGCAGTCAGGGAAGAATTGTGGTCTCTGGTGAGGAGTGAAGTCTGAATCTTTTTAAAATTATTTAGAGTATGGAGGCCACTTAATGCTTGCTCCTTGGTTCATTGCTAACAAGTACTTAACTATCTTGGCTTTTATGCTGAAGGCCTTAAACCAATGATAAACAAAGTTGTACACAGTTATAGCAGGAATTTATAAATACTCAAAATTAAATCGTCTCTTTAAAGTTTTCCTCAGGTGAAAATGAAAACTAGAGAGTGTTAGTTCCTCTCCCAGAGATTTCTTTTATAGACATTGATTTATAGCTCACCATTTGCCACAGAATTTTTCTTTGTGGGAGTTGGATAGGATAGTGGAGAAGATTATATTCTGTAATATACATAGAAAATACTTTTATTTAATTGTATCACTAAAAATTAATTAATCATTGACCAAATATTGTTTTCTCTCTTGCCCCAACTTTATTTTATTTTATTATTTTTTTTTTTTTTTGGGCCACACCTGGTGATACTTAGGGGTTACTCCTGGCTCTGCACTCAGAAATTACTCCTGGAGGTTCTTGGGGACCAATATGGGATCCCAGAGATTGAACCTGGGTTAGCTGCATGTGCTGTACTATCTCTCCGCCCCATGCCCCAACTCGTTTTTAATTTTTTATTATAACACCATGAGATAGACATTTACAAAGCTGTTCATGATTGGGTTTCAGTCATACAGTGTTACAGCACCCATTGCTCTACCAGTGCACATTTCCCACCACCAGTGTCCCCTGATCCCTTCCCCCTCTCTGAGCCTGCCTCTATAGGGAGGTATTTTTTCCTTCTCTCTCTCTCTCTCTCTCTCTCTCTCTCTCTCTCTCTTTCTCCCCCTCCTTTTTCTCCCTTTCCACTTTCCCTCTTTCTCTTCCTTCTCTTCCACATTGTGGCTTGCCATACATACATTTAGGGGTTATCAGGTATATCCCTTTGTCTACATTCCATGCTCAGTTCTGGTCTGTTCATGTCCCAACTTTAAAGATGGATACATATGGATTCCCTGTTGAACTGTTTGTTGAGTTGAATGAAATAGTATAAGACAGTGTTATGTCCAGACGTGACTTCATTTAAATAGAGGGTTTTTTTTTTTTTTTTTTTCCTTTTGGGTCATGCTTGGCAATGCTCAGGGGTTATTCCTGGCTGGCTCTGTGCTCAGGAATTACTGCTGGCGGTGATCAGGGGACCATATGGATGCCTAGAATCGACCCGGTGAGGCCGCATACAAGGCAAAGTTCTACTTGCTGGGCCGTGGCTTTGGCCCCTAAATACAGGGTTTTTAAAAGGTGAGTCAGTGAAAATGGGATCATTCAGGGACATCTTATCACATCTGTTTAGTGTCCTTATAGAAATTGGAAATTAGGATTAAAATGACACCAGCAATGTACACACCTGTGCCTACAGGACATAGGGAGAAGATCATGTGTACAGCAGGGTGCAAGGCTTCCAAAAAGGCCACACCTGTCCACCTGTGAGTCTTGACCTTGAGCTGTGCACAGTTGTAACAGTGTGAGTCTGAGCTGACTCACAGCCAGGCTAAGCACTGTGTGTGTTCTCTTTTATCTTGACTTCTCTGTGTGTCCTGCACATATTTGAAGAACTTGCTACTTTTCCTTGTCAGGGAATTTTTCTGGTCTACCCTCAGATATCTTGAGCACAGTGCCATTTCTGTGAATATTCACGTGAAGAAAGGCTGGTCAACAGTGGATTAACCAGTCATTTTTGTAAAACAAAACAAAATAAAACAAAACAAAACAGAAGAACCACAATGCAGCATTCTGTTAAAAATATGTCCTTCCTTTTATTTTTTATTTTTATCTTTTTTAAAAATATTTCATTATAGCACTGTGAGATACACAATTACAAAGATGTTCATGTTTGGGTTGGTAATACAGTGTTCCAGCACTCATCCCTCCACCAGTGCCCATTTCCCACCACCAATGTTCCTGATTCCCTCCCCCTCCCTGAGCCTGCCTCTATGGCAGGTTCTTTATCTCTTTTCTCTCTTCCACTTTCTCTCTCTTTCTCTCTCTTCCTTTTCTTATACATTGTGGGTTGTAATACATACATTTGGAGGTTATCATGTGTATCTTTTTGCCTGTATTTAATACTCAGTTCTAGGTTGGTATTAGCACTTTCGACAATTATTAGTGCACTGTTCCCTTCTCTATCTTACCTAACCTCTGACTCCCATGTTTGTGGTAATTTCTTGACAAGACCTCCTGATCCATGATTCGCCTGACTTTGCATATTGGTATCATAATATGTATATGTATATATATATATACATATGCATGTCTTGCAAATAAATGCAGTCATTCTATGTCTGTCTTCTTCCTTCTGACTAATTTCACTCAACTCAAACTCCTCTCCATGTCCATCCATTTATAGCAAATTTCATAACTTTATTTTTCCTAACAGCTGCATAGTATTCCATTGTGTAGATGTACCAAAGTTTCTTTATGCAGTCATCAGTTCTTAGGCACACTGGTTGTTTTGATTCTGGCTATTGTGAATGGTGCTGCTACGAAAATAAAAAGTGTAGAAGGTGTTTCAGCTGTGTACTCTTGGCTTCCCAGGGTATATTCCCAGGAGTGGTATGGCTGGGTCAGATGGGAGCTCAATTTCTAGTCTTCAGAGGAATGTCCATATTGTTTTCCAAAAGGCTGTACTAGTCGACATTACCACCAACAATGGATGAAAATTCCCTTTTCCGGCATTCATGCCAGCTCTTGTTGTTCTTGCTCTTTTGGATATGTACCAGTCTCTCTGGTGTGAGATGATATCTCATTGTTTGTTTTGATTTGCATCTCTCTGATGATTAGTGAAAAATGTGTCCTTCCTTTAGAGGCCAGAGTGAGTACAGTGGATAGGGCATTTGTACTACCTGTGGCACCCCATGTTTGATCTCCGGCCTCCCATCAGATCTCCTGAGTCTGTTAGGCGTAATCCCTGAGCATAGAGCCAGGAGTAAGCACTTAGTACTGCCAGTGTGTTCCCCCCCAAAAAACCCAAAATATCCTTCCAAAACAGCACTTGGCCTTGCCCAGCACACACGTTGAAAATTATGTTCACAGAGAATGAACTTTATTGTCTTCCTACAAATTCTCTGTAATATTACCATCTCATTTTTTTTTGTAAGGACAGAGAGTGGTATGCCCACCCAAATTGTGGGAGGGGACACGGAACCTAGAATGAGCCTTAACTTTTAAACCCAACCTGGAGCCTTACCTTCCCACCGTATTCAGCGCCAAGGTGACTCAGTGCAGTACACAGAAAAATGAAGCAGGGCTAACCTATGTGGTATTTAACAAAGAACTAGAGCTTTTAGCGACAGGAAATAGTGAGTGATCCAGAGTCTTGCCCCTGGAGTCCAGACCTCTTGGAGTATTGCTTTCCTTCCCACACTCAGTGCATTTTATCCAGCCACCTCTAATGTATTCCCTGCATTACCACAGAAGGCTCAGCCCACCACTGGTGCTAGTTTGGCTTTAATTTTCATCTAGAAATTGCTGTCGGTAAGTTAATTGGTGAAGGTGAAATAAAAAGGCAACCCCAGACCAACAAGACTCTGAATTTTCATCTTTTTGCTCATCGTCCCAGAATTTGAGTTGCCCTTTGTCAAAGAACAATCATTGAAGCCTATGTAAAGCCTATATAATAATTAGAAACTGAGATGACATGCCACTGACATCTGTTCTCTGTCCTCATAGGTGGGGAGAGAGCAAGGAGGGGCTAGCATTTGCCATACACATGGCCTAATGCACTTACTGGGGATGGGGGGATGGGGTGGGGATGGGGTGGGGACTCCAGTCAGCCTGCCAGCACCAGGACTTGGGTCCCCACTGAGCTCTAGCTGACTGAGAAGGATCCTAATTGCTCTCCCTTTCATCTCCTGCAGTCTGTCAAATGGAGGCCACTTCACAGCAGGACATGAATTCACAGAGCAAAATCTGTAATGATTTGATTTCCCTTAATAAAAATAAAAAAAAAACTTTATAATGATACTGAAGCTTAACACAAGTGTAGGAATTTAAATTGAATTTAGGGAGCTCAGAAAGAGCCCAGGTGATGGTAATGCAATTCTGAATATGGTAGTGAGACTGGAACAGTGATGCCATGTTAGTCACACACTGAGGGGTACAATTGTGTCATTTTCTATTTTTTATATCACAACAAAATCTCTAGACTCCCTTCCATGAAAGTGGTAAACTTGGTCTCAGTCTTTGAAAAGGTCGTCATTAACCTAATGATTTAGTCAAGGCCCTCTGTACAAGTGCCTCAGAAGACAAATTTTGAGGATAGGTCCTTATTCGGGTGGGGTATTGGTTGTTTGCCTATATGAATATGATTTTTCCATGTTGATGCTTGTAGTACTGTACCTCCATTGCCTCTTCACATTGGGTAAGGCACAGAATCTCTAAGCCACTTGCCAGAGGGCACATTAGTTTGGTTTATGCTCAAAGAGAAGAGGTCTGTACCAGGATCTCTTCTGGCTCTGCCTACTTCCCAGGCTCTGTAAGGAAAGCACTGGTTCCTTGCTGTGGGAATTCTCATTTTACTCTTGGGTTTATCCA